>OX328132.1:112125759-112338985 GCA_946811695.1 Gonocerus acuteangulatus | reverse complement strand
AGAAATGGAGGATTCAAATAAACCCAGAGAAATGGACGCATGTGGCCTTCACCCTGCGACGACGAGCTGGGTGCTCTTCCGTAAAAATCCACAATATCCCACTACCCCAATCTAACGAGGTTCGATATTTAGGATTCCACCTCGACAAGCGACTTACCTGGAAAACACACATAAAACAGAACTGAACAAACGCTTTGGACTTCTCCGGCGACTTATTGGACCTAAATCAAAACTTGACACAAAAAAAACTGACAATATACAAGACCGTATGGACATACGGGATACAACTATGGGGATCAGCTAAGGCATCAAATATGAACATTATCCAACGTTTCCAATCCAAAGTCCTTCGCAAAATCCTTAACGCTCCTTTCTACGTCTCAAACTTAACTATCCACCGAGACACTGATATACCCTTTGTCCATGATTTAGCCAAATCCCGATTCCTGAATTTTTTCTCTAAACTCCCAGCCCACTCCAATCCTCTTGGCAGATCCCTCTCTTCCAATGTTATTTCTAACGTAATCCTTCACGCCGCCTCCACTGCCATTGGCCACGAGACAACTTATTGCTCGAAAATGTGTAAATATTGTAAGTAGTGTACATAGTTCAACGAATTTTGCATTAAAATAAGATAGGACCAGAACTGCCATTGGGAGTAGCAGTAATGTCTGCCTTCTCCCTTCATCTCATCCAGTGTGTTGCCAATGTTTGAACAAAACCGATTGTACATATTTTTACAGATTGTAAATATCAATAAAAGAGAAATTGGGAAAAAAAAAAAATGATTTTGATCACATAATCAATTACATGGGTAGTATTACCCATTAACTCTTCCTGTGTAATGATTAATTCATTTGAAAACGGTTCATGATATCACAGAATGAGATGCGGACAGCGAACTTAGTATACTGTGGATCTCACAGCAACTACGCATGGTTGCTGTGAGATCCCCTTCGCGACGTAAGGGTTGGGTAATTTTCCCTACGCGTGCTTACTATTGTGATTATAAAATTCCAATTGAAGTTCACGAATGCATTTCGTTTATGATTAGAGATGTAAGGGGAATATAAAAGGGTTTAGGAATAGAGAACTCTAAATCTCATGGGACTCTACCGAGAGCTTTTGCCGTCCTGACGGGAGGGGAGGACGGGGGGGGAGGAGGGAGTGTAAAAACCCTTGAGAGCTTTAATCGGCGGATCGGGGTTCGATCTCCACCGTTTCGCCGATTATCCCACTCATCGGCTCTTATCGGCCAGAAAATATGGCTTCCGTCAGAGAGCCTTCCCTTCTAACTTCAATACTTCTTTTTCAGGATTTTTTTTACCCACTCTAGGGACTAATTTATTTCCTTGCATTTCTGCAATGGCTTCTTTCTCATTAGTCAACAAGGGAAAGAAGTTGCATTTCTTTTTGCAAATTCTGAACCGCTCGTCCAAACCTAAATGCATTTTTTAAAATGACGAAAAGGCCAATGAGGGTTCCTAGGTTGCTTGTAGGATAACATCTTCATTATGGTTGAGTGTCTTTGGTTGCATAAGTATGTCAATAGCCTCTCAGGCAAGTCTTCTTTGTAGACTATTTTCATAACATTGGACCAGTTAAAGATAAACTAATAAATGTGAGTAATATTTGATAGTTTTGTAATTTTACGTTGAAGCGTTTCTGAGATACATAGGTAGGGGACACTAGGTGGGCCTTTTTAATTTAGATCAGTCGCCCCCACAAGGTCACTTGTCAAGCATACGCTAGCCTGGAAGATATATCTTTGATGCGCGGTCATAAGGGCTTAAGTAAAAAATATGAATTTGTCAGGAGAGCAAAAGCAGAGTTCTTTAATACTAGGAAGGACGTTATAACTTGACTTAAGGCTACAATACCAATTGGTACAGCTGACCCATTTTTAAATTTTGTCGTAAAACCTTATTACTAACCGGTAGCTGTAATTTTGTGCTATAATAGTATCTCATAATATCCAAATGCCCAAAAATTATTTAAGCCCTTATGACCAAGCATCAAATATATATACATAGATAGAAATAGACAAGACAAGCTGGCAGGAACTGAGCTCAGATTGGAACTTCATATATCACTTTCAGCCGAAGTAATCCAATAATTGCTTATGAAGTTCAACATTATTGAGGAAAATTTGGGAAAATTGAAGTTGTAGGCTGAGAAGTGGAAAATGTGAAAGGTGACTTAGATTGCTGTCGTTTAGATTAGGAAGATCTCATGTAGTCCGTGTTTCGGGGATGGGGGAGGGAGGAACATGGCGTCTTGTAATGAGAAATGTTAGATGGAGACAAAAGTTTCAAGGGAAAGAAGGGAGTTAATCTCTTCTCTGTTCTTCCAACAACTTTCTATCTTCAGAAAAAAATCTTCAACTTTCAGAAATTGCGTTCTTTGAACCACTTTCTGCAACGGGTAACCCTTACTTAAGGAAAATTACTACATTATGTGATCGAAATCATAATCTTTTTCTCCAATTTTTGAATAACAAATAAATGAATATCTTTCAATTCTTTATGTCATAAGTTTTATCCAAAACTCGTCTCCAGTCGTATCCAAAAAAAATGAGAATAAAAAATGGCGGCTCTGTTACTTACCAACGGAAACCATCTTTTTTCATGATCAATAGTCTGTAGGTGGACATTTTTAATTTAGAACAAAAAACATAATTATTTTGAAAGGAGGTAAAATCCAGTAAATTACGTAGCATTTTTTGAAAATATATCGACAACAAATGGGTTTCTGGTCATGTGCCATATTGGTCACTCGGAATTAACATGTACATAGTATAGGTGAAATTCGTTTTCCAACGCTAGTAAATGAGTTTCTATTTCAGATTTCAAATCTTTATCCATTTTTCAGCAGGTATTTTTCAGCAGACATGCTTCCGGTTACACGTCGCCATAACAACGTGAAACATACACTCATGGAGCTTTTGAATGATAATGGTTACGACTGCTTCGAAGAAGTTTACAGCATCGACGATGAAGGCTCCACAAGATATGCTGACATCGTTGGCTTAAAACGGAAAAACAAAACGGCTTTAATCTTAGACCCTGAGATGTAAACAAAGAGAAGCAAGCCATCTATGAGAAGAGCACCTCTTATTATATAGAAAAGTTCCGGGAGAGTTATGGAAGCCGAAAATTCTCAGTAAAAGGACTATGGTTCGGCTCCCGAGGCACCATTCCCAAGGAAACCAGTAACATTCTACCAGGAAATAGGAATCAGCGAGGATATACTAGAAAGAATCACAGAATCTATTCTCGTAGATTCGCTTGCTATCATTCAGAACCACATATATGTCTGAAAAATGTTTTTTTTTCTTATTAATTTAATTATTATTTAACTTTTCGGTATATTTATTAGTAGTATTTTATATAATATAGTTATTTTTTTGTTTTACTTTGTTCATTTGTGTTAATAGTTTCACCACTATATTCTCATTTATTTACTTAATTCATATAATGTTTTTTCTTACTTACTTTTTATTTTTATTTAAAATACCTGCAAGGTTGATCAACATGTTGTGTATGGAGCAACCCAATTTAGTTGGGTAACCAAACTTTTTTGTACAATAAAGTTTTTCCTCTTCCTCCTCCTCCCTCCAAAGTTGAAGCTTTAATATAAAACATTGTAAATGATCATAGTTACTAATCGAAGTGCCATTTCTGCTCCGAAGTTTCAAGTCAAATAAGACAGCTTCAACTGAAATTGTTTATCTTAACAGTTAATTTACCTACGTGTTAAATACGGTAAAACTGAAGGGGAGCGTCCTCAGCACCGATTTTTTTTTAATGTTGCACTATAACGTATTTTGATGCACTAAACACGAACCCGTTAAAAGAAAAAGTTGCTCTCAACTAGGAAAGAAGTTATTAAGTGCTAAAGTTCACTGTTATTGACGTTAAAGTTGGCGTAAACAGCGTATTTGTAAGCATGCGCATGCGCAGACATCTAACATTGGGAAACAAAGAACTCTCATTTGAAATGTTGATAAACTATTTATAACCTCCCTAACATCGGAATTCTATCCATAAAGCGAGTTGGATCGATTAGAGTTTTGATATCTTCTTGAGCGAGCGGAAACGCATAGCACGTCTGTCCAAATTAATACGCTGTTTACGCCAACTTTTATAACCTCCATAACAGTGAACTTTAGTGCTTAATAACTTCTGTCCTAGTTGAGAGAAGATTTTTTTTTAACGGATTCGTGTTTAGTGCATCAAAATACGTTATAGTGCAAAATTTGAAAAAAAAAATTTGCTTAGGACGCTCTCCTTCCGTTTTACCCTAAATACATTTTTTTCCGGAAATGTATATGAAACGATTACGCCCCCCAAGTGGGGCGTGCCCTCCTGGTTCGGAAGTCCCGCTCTAGATTGTGTCCCCGCAGACCTAGTGTCGCTGACAAATAAAATCCTCCATCATATTTGTAAATAGGTATTAGATTGTTTTCCGCCCAGCCTAGTCGAGAGTTTGAGGATTATCAGGAAAATGCGAGCCTATAGGGAGACGACAAGGGCCCTCGCTGTCATGACAGAACGCACTACCGCAGGTAATAACACATCCAAACAAAGGACCCGCAAATCCGTCAGTCCAATGTTGTCGGACAACAGAGTTAGCCACGAGCATAGGATTTGATTAAACCAACTACCGGACTTGTTCTATAATCTACAATCCTATACCAATTTCATATTTCCTCTGGAGTGAGCTTAATAGTTAATTAAAATGTTGGTTCGTAAATAACCAAAATGGCACGTATTTTATTTATAACTTATGCCTTATTAATACTATACCACCATAGGGTTTCAAAACGACTAGAATTTTAAACAGGGATCGAAACAGTAATGTTTATTTTATAGGTTTTATTTAAAAGTTTTATAATAAAAGTTATTTAGGACCTTCTAAAATTAAGTAAATGAAAATAAAAGATAAAGTAATACTTTTATTTTTTTTTTAATGTAAAATAAATGTTTTAAGTATTTTAGGGTTTCGTTGGTATTCCATTCGCTTCAATAATATATATTACTTTACTATTTTATGTATTTTCTTTCAAACGTTCTACGCACTAATATATCTAATTGAGTTTTAATAACTGGTCAATGGGCCCAAAATTATATATTTTGTGCTATATTATATATATAGTGAGTACTGGACGTATGTACTCACTATATTTACATAATGGAGCATATTTTGGACTATACATTGACTGGAAATGGTGAGAAATTGAAAAGGTTCATTGGTCAGTTGTCGCCAGATATCACGATGAACATTAAAACTGTTTTCATATTTGAAGGAAAATACATAAAATAGTGAGTTTATATATATTCTTGAAGAGAATGTAATGCTCTACAACCCTTTAAACGGGATTTATTTTTTGGGTTTATTTTTAAAGAGTTATCCGGTCAAAAAGAGCAAAAAGTGTGGTTTTTCCAAGAATGACAGACATTCAAGAGCGGGTATTTCGAAAACTGAAGATATCTTGATAAACATTATTGAGTTGAACTTGTAGCATATTTAATCAGCTTTCATTTGTTATAGAATGGTCATGTCGCTAGGGCCCACGGTTTCCGAGATGTGAAAACCCGAAAAATGGGGCCTTCTAAACCCCCCCCCCCCACCGGCACAAAGGCTACGGGCGAGGACTATTGATATGTTGACCTCCTAACTAGTCGAAACAAAGTTATGAAGTCAACAATGCTGGAGTAACTCAAGTCTTTAAAAATGTAAAAAAGTTTTAGTTATAGAAGAAGTTTGTAGATTTAAAGTGATGACAAGCACTTGTGAAATAGGGTGAATATATGTGAATTTATGAAAGAAGTTTAATGAGGATGGCCCTGAGGCCGAAACGTTTAAATGAGGCATTGTAATTAGCTCATTAATATAATTTGGCTGAGGTGAAGATAAAAAATAAAGTATATGTGGAAATAATTTATACCTCAGAAAATCCTTGTGGATAAAACCTAACATGTCAAAGTCAAAAATTGTGTTCCAAACATTTCCATTAATAAATCTTAGTTACCTGGACTATTAGTCGCTAAATTTCAGATTTCACGATGAACACTGAAATTATTTTTACGTTCGAAGGAAAATACATAAAATAGCAATGTAATATATATTATTGAAGGGAATGCAATACTCTACAACCCTATAACCGTTATTTATTTTTTGGGTTCATCGTTGAAGAGTTTTCCCGTCAAAAAGGGGAAACATTATGCGGCAAAAGTGTTTTTCCCCAAAATGACAGAATTTTAAGAGCGGATATTTCGAAAACTAAAGATATATCTAAAAACGATATTGAATAAAACTTGTAGGAAATTTAATCAGCTTTCATTTGTTATAGAATAGTCGTGTCGCTAGGACGCAGGGGTTCCGAGATATAAGTGAGAACCCGAAAAATGGGACCTTCTAAACCCCCCTTCCCCACCGGCACAAAGGCTACGGGCGAGGACTTTTGATATGTTCACCTCCTATCCAGCCCAAACAAAGTTACGAAGTCAAAAATTGTGTTCCGAAAATTTCCACCTATAGCTGATTTTAAGCATTCGTTGACTATACTGTATCTCTTCTCAAACATGTAGAGTGACTCGTCAACAATTTTTTGAAACTAATTAAATCAATAAATAGGATAAAATAGGGAAGAAATGCAACGCCGATGTAACACACGATATTAAATCAAGCATTATCAAAACTAAACAGTACAACCACGCATTGATACACTACTACATATTTAAAAAGGTCACACTTATACTTCAAGGTGTAACCTAATCAATTTTGTCCCTAATTGAAATTCATAATTTTTATTTTAATGATATCGTTTTGGTTTCTATTCCTCATTTTATCTATTTTTTCAATTATTTTGCTGTTTTTTTTTGTTTTATTTTGTTATCTAATTTTTATTGCTTATTTCATTTTATTGTCTTTGTTAAAGTTTTCTTATTATTTTTTTTATTATGTTTTTTCACTTTTAACAGTGACGTTTAAATAGCTGTAGCCTAAGATGCGAAACTCCATAAATTAAATAAAGTTAAAAAAATGAACGTTTTAATTTTTTTTAAAACTTATTCGATTGTAGTATTAGTACAAATCATTTTGTAGCGGAAAACATCAAAAAATAATAACCAGCTAGATTGAATTATTGACAGCTTACCTACCAAGAACCATCCAGTTTGTAGTCCTGATTCCTTGTATCAAGGCGCTATTTTATGGTTTTCAATTGACTGGGTACAAAGGCGTCAATTATCGTGAGACATTAACTTGGATGGCTGGTCTTCAAAGGAACCCACTCCCACGGGTAAAGCTAGCAATACACTCCCACGAGTAAAGCTAGCAATACACTCCCACGGGTAAAGCTAGCAATACACTCCCACGGGTAAAGCTAGCAATACACTCCCACGGGTAAAGCTAGCAATACACTCCCACGGGTAAAGCTAGCAATACACTCCCACGGGTAAAGCTAGCAATAACCTCCCACGGGTAAAGCTAGCAATAACCTCCCACGGGTAAAGCTAGCAATACACTCCCACGGGTAAAGCTAGCAATACACTCCCACGGGTAAAGCTAGCAATACACTCCCACGGGTAAAGCTAGCACTACACTCCCACGGGTAAAGCTAGCTATACACTCCCACGGGTAAAGCTAGCAATACACTTGGCAAACATTTTTTTGTAGATGTTTACCGAGTACTACCACAGCTCCGTCCCGGAGGGAGTATCCTTTCAAACTCACAAGCCCCAGTTACCATTTCCTCATGCTCATCCTATTTAATTATTTCAACATACAACCCTGAGTGTAGGAAAAGATCATAACGCCACTAGTGGAAATACACATTGAGTGTAGGAACACTACTTATGGTCTCATGGCTAAACCATTGAATGCAAGATTACTGGCTAGTTAGATATATAGTGTAGCAACCATGTTATCGCCACGAGTGGAGGTACACAATGAGTGTACGAAAACTTCTTATGGTCTCAAGATGAACCATTGAATGCAAGATCACTGGCTAGTTAGAAGATATAAAGTGTAGAAAACATGTTAACGTCACCAGAAATGTCACCGAATAACCTTTACTCTTCGGCGTAAAACCTGTCCTTCCGTTTCCTTTAACGACAATCCGTTACCCATAACCAACACCATCCGATACCTTGGGTTTTATCTTGACTCACGACTAACTTGGAACGCACACATTAAACAAAAACGACAAGAACTCAATCGACGATTCGGACAACTATACAGACTACTAAATCGAACATCCCACTTAACCGTACAGAACAAACTAACTGTCTACAACTCATTATTAAAACTTATATGGACTTACGGAGTAGAACTCTGGGGGACAGCCAAGCTTTCCTACATCCACCGAATCCAAACATTTCAATCCAAAATCCTACGTACCATAGTTAATGCTCCTTATTACGTTTCGAATCGCACCCTCCATAATGACCTAAATATTCCTTTTGTCCAAGATATAATCCCTAGCCGCTTCTCATCATTCCATAGTAAATTGATCAATCATCCTAATCCTATAGCCCAATCCTTATCCAGCATCAATCATCCTTCCTCTCCACCAAGACGTCTTAATAGGAAGTGGCCCCGGGATCTGCTTAGGTAGTGAAGTGTCGTGCAGTGACCAAAAATCAGAACTAATGTAATTATGAGAGTGATATCGATGGATATTTTCTCTCCTCATGAAATCACAGGCCACGTCTTACCCGTCTCCAATCCTCCCTGCTAGTCGCAGGGTGTGGTTGGATGATGTACGGTGACTCCAGGTCCCCTAGAATCCTTCCTAAGGAAGGTATTCGGTTGACAACTGGTGGCACCTGAGGCGTGGTCGAGCTACCTATATCAAATTACAAAATACACATAATTGTAGAATGTAATACTTCTGTAAATAAATAAAAAGTTGAAAATCGTCACCAGTGGAGGTGCACAATGAGTGCAGGATCATTTCTTATGGTGTCAAGGTCAACCATTGAATGCAATATCACTGGCTAGTTAGATATAAATTGTAGCAAACATGTTATCGCCACCAGTGGAGGTGCACAATGAGTTCAGAATCATTTCTTATGGTGTCAAGGTCAACCATTGAATGCAATATTACTGGCTAGTTAGATATAAAGTGTAGCAAACATGTTATCGCCACCAGTGGAGGTGCACAATCAGTGTAGAAATTTTTGTTGTTCCACATTAAGAACAGAAATACAACCTTGTTGCCGAAAATCACCACACAATCCCGAAATAAGTGGCTATTAATCAAAAACGCGTTAGGATTAATTTATTTAAGATTAGTTAATTGCTGTCCGGTGGTCATATTCAATGAAGGTCCAGAACCTGTAATTAGAGTGTTTAATTTATGTAAGAGAGCCGAAAGTTTGACTCAAATTATGACAGGCAAAGACAGAGAACTCTGGGGATTAATAGATTCTTCATAACCAAGTTTAAAGCAATTTACAACTTGACTCAAACCTAAATTTCGCATAAACTTCTAACTCAGGAGTTTGGGGTTTCACTCGAATTTTAGTCATTCGCCTTAGTGATCTTTGAATGTCAACAAAATAGTTTAAAATGTGTTAGGGAAGAATAATTATTTCAGAATGTTTCTAATTTGTTGCTTAAAAATTGAATTTTAATTTGAAAATCACATATTTGCAAAGAACATGTTTACAAAGAAAATTATACTGGAATACAATTCTGGAAGACCTCTAAGAGGCTGACTAATGAACTCCAAGAGTAGACTTGAAAAGTATTTGAATGTTAAATAAAAATATATATATATATATATATATATATATATATATATATATAAAATTCAGGTAATAGAGCGTGGTCCATGGAAGTGAATGACGACCATACCTTGTGGTGTGAGGTAGATTGAGGCTGACGCAGGGAGGGATCTACGCAACATCGATGGGACAGGTAATAGAGCGTGATCCATGGAAGTGAATAACCACTATACATACCTTGTGGCGTGAGGTAGATTGAGGCTAGCGCAGTGAGGGGTCTACGCAACATCGATGGGACAGGTAATAGAGCGTGATCCATGGAAGTGAATGACCACTATACGTATCTTGTGGCGTGAGGTAGATTGAGGCTGACGGAGGGAGGGGTCTACGAAACATCGATGGGACAGGTAATAGAGCGTGATCCATGGAAGTGAATGACCACTATACATACCTTGTGGCGTGAGGTAGATTGAGGCTGGCGCAGGGAGGGGTCTACGCAACATCGATGGGACAGGTAACTGAGCGTGGTCCATGAAGGAAAACACACAATCTCGTTGCCTCAGGTTTTTGTAAGTGTTCAAGCGACGTAAACACTTAACCTGGATAGAAAAGGTTATTGAGTCTGGTCGACGAGGGTTATCACTCAATCTCATATAGTGCGCGGCTCAGGGATGTTAAGATTCCAAGTATCAGGTCATATAGGCTGGTCCAGGGTCACTAAGCCTAGAAGTGTCAGGTGATATAGGCTGTTCCAGGGATGTACCCACTAAACATCAAAGTGTCAGGTCATATAGGCTGGTCCTGAGAGGTAACAACGTAACCTCGAAGTGACTTATCATGTAGTGTGATCCAGGAATGTGAACACTCAACCTGGAACTGTGAGGTTACGGAAGGCTGGTCTACGGAAGTGACCACATAACCCAGAACGGTCAAGTAACATAGGCTAGTCTAGGGCGGTGACCACTCATCCTGAAAGTTGCTGGTTATATAGGCCGGTCCAGCGAGGTGATCACAAACTGGAACTGTCAGGTAACACTGGTTGATCTAGGGAGGAGGCCACTCTCCCTCAAAGTGGCAGGTCATGTAGGCTGGTCCAGCAAGGTGACAATTTAACCAGGAATTGTGAGGTAATGTAGTCTGAACAAGGACAATGCAATGTCAGATAACAGCCTGGAAGAGACAGGAGACCCCTGACATCGACAATTCTGAAATCTTAGTTGTACTAGAATATGCAATGGGAGAACACTATTTTTTCCTGAATGCTACCGCATGCTTTGAAGGGCATTGGAAAATTATTTCCTACATTGTGAGAGGGAATCAAAATCTACCGGCTCAGAATTTGAATAAAATCTCTGAGTGGAAATGGTGAGGGGGGGGGGGGTGCTGTGGGATTTGAAAGCAGACTAACGAATGTTGCGGGTTCTTGAATCTGGCAGCCGTCCAGGGCCCCGGATCCAACCATTCAGCACATACCTTTTCACCAATATACACATTTACAACCGGAATCATTCGGAGAAGGGAATATATTTTTTCAATATAAAACCAGTAATCGACCGGTGTTTATTTTCTACTCGATACGGAATGATGTGTGTGCAGCTGCGGTTTATTGGAAAATAATTTATAAGGATATTACCTTCACGATAACTGTGGGTCGCAAATCTTTTAATGACAATTATTCATCAGTACGCAGGCAGGTTGGTAGATCACGGTAGAATTTTTATTTTACTATCATTTATTGTCACCTAGATCTTCTTTTTTTGCATGATGTTTTAACTTTTTTTGAGCAATTGGCCAGGATTGAATAAAGAAGCTGAATTAATGGTATTGATATTATTGAACATTTACGCAATCCTTAGGGTCGTTTGGAAAGCTTGGAATATAAAAATTTAATATTTTGTGAAATATTTAATATTACAGTGACAAAGAAAAGCGAGAGGGAATATGTCAGTAGCCAACTTTTATCGGAAATTACTCAGGCACTCGGCTTCCGCTCTTTCCAAAGGATGCCTCTATTAAAAAAAAAAAAAAAGTCATACAGACATAATTATCACTGTACTAAAAAATAAATTTTACCGCCAAATGCAAGTAGGCTACCGTCCCAAGTGGTATTCGACCTTACACCCCTAAGCAGGTAGTGCTAATGTCTCTCATACCTTATAACCGCTAGCGGTCTTGCGGGAACAAGTAACTGTGAGATCGCGGCGCTCCCGGTCTCGGCGGTTCTTCTCGTTCCTTCTATACCGTTTTCCCTGCCATACAGTTGTTTAAAAATAATTTGTATCATCCTGTTTTTGATGGGGGAGGAGTTTTTGGAGGAACGCTATACGAAAAACTATGAGTCAAGCCTAGAGCGGCGAATGCACTGATTTTTACCCCCGCAGATATGCGTCTAGAGCGGTGGGGGCACTGATTTTTACCCCTGCTCCTATGCGTCTAGAGCGGTGGGGGCACTGATTTTTACCCCTGCTTATATGCGTCTAGGGCAGTTGGGGCACTGTTTTCCCCGTTCGCATATAAGCCCCTAGAGCGGTGGGGGTACTGCTTTTCACCCCCGCATATATGCGCTCAGAGCGGTGGGGGTAGTTCTTTTCACGCCTCCATATATGCGCTCAGAGCGGTGAGGTACTACTTTTCACACCCGCATATATGGCCTCAGAGCGGTGGGGGTACTGCTTTTCACACCTGCATATATGCGCTCAGAGTGGTGGGGGTACTACTTTTCACGCCCGCATATATGCGCTCAGAGCGTTTGAAGGTTTAACAGTCACGTCCATCGATCCTGTCGTCCACGTCCACATCGAACCTGGAATGCAAAACCGTGAGCAATTTCGTAAAAAAAGAAAAAATGTTTTCTAGTAGGTGGATTCTACAGGTTAATGGGCTTTTGTTATAGGCAACATATTTCCGTGCCAACATTTATCGAAATAGCACCAGTTTCGTCGAGTGTAACCATATGTACGAGAATATATTTTTGGTACCGGAAAGGAACGTGGTTCTATATATATATATATATATATATATATATATATATATATATATATATATATATATATATATATATATAAATTTTAACGGGGGTCATTTTCGGTGTCTCCTAGGTAGGATCGATAAAGATTTGAAGACATTTTTCAAAAATTCCGTCATGAGTCCAACCTCAATAGCTACTTTCTTTCGGAGGAAAGTGCTAATATATACACACACATATATATATATATATATATATATATATATATATATATATATATATATATATATATATATATATATTCTGCTTAAGGTTTCTTAGCTAAGGAGTATGTACAGCATTAATTTGGCTATCTCCAGTAAATGTTTTTTTTAAAGGAAATATTTAGCACAAATCCCATTCCGGTACATCAGACAGTTTTTGATAACTCTTTTTAAATTCTTTTTTTATAATATCCATTAATACTTGTATTTATCTATTATAGGTTATAGCCGTATAAATAACGAATATATATATAAACACACACAATTTGAGCCTGTGGGTTATAAAACGTCGACAATGCTCGTCAGCACTTCTCGATTGCGACAAATAATCGATGATGTGTTTTATGACCGCTTGGTGGTTGACAACACAAAAAAATAAATAATCGATAGCATAAGGAGATTTCTTTAGGAAAACAGGCTAGAATTTTTTTTTTTTTTTTTATCCAAAAATGTATTAAAATGACACAGTCTCTACGAACATTCTTCTTCCATAACGTCAACGTTACTATTAACTATTAAGATTTTTTTTATTTTCGCTGAAAACAAAACACTTAGATCGAAAAGTGCGTTAAGTAGTCCTGAGTCGAATAATGAACTGGTTAAAAACTGCCGGAAAGTTTACCTTTTAAAAGAAATTGCTTTATTGGAGCTATTCGAAGGAGGAGGAAAGGTTAGGGGGAGAATTGCAGGGTGCCTCTTTAAGGATAGCAACTTTGATGCCTCCCTCAAGAAAGAGCTTAGGAAGGAAAGCTAACTTCCTGATGGCTCCTTTCAGCCCTTATAAACTTACTTTCCGAGAATGTTGATGACTTCACAAGTGATTCAGGGCCACACCTTTCAAAGGAGCCAGCTCAAATAATCGCCTCGGCTAATTTCAGTAAATTTATTTTCGGTTGAGTTAGAATTTAATTATCACAAAAGAAAACACACAATCTAAAAGGAATATTTAAAGAGTTAGATTTTATTCAGACCCCCAATAACATTTTCGAGCTCAAGAAATCTGCAAAACTAAGTTGACTCGACGCACAGTGGTCAAAAACCGCCCAAAAGCGCTCAAAACTCAATAACATGTGATATTGTTGATTTAGAAACCTGAAATTACAATATTTCAACTAAGACACGATTTTTCACTCGGATCACTTCAGATATTTTTTGCAGTCAACACTGGCTTGAATACTGCAAAAAAAAAGTCCATCTTGGATTTGATTCCAATGTTTACATAGAGATAACGCGCGTCTGCCTTGCCGAGTTCGTTCACATCTAGCACTGAAGTAGGCAGGTTTATGCAGCTAATTTCAGTCTGAGGTCTTTCTATACATGCCCACGGAATATTTAAGCCCGAAATTAGAGAGACGCAAAAGCTATATGACAAAATGAAATTTGATGCGTGTAATTCTTTTAATTTTTCAGTATCCCCGTCCATGAAGGCGATTCGAAAAATACAAAAATATTTTTTTTGCCCTTTGAACATCCCATTAAAACAAGAAAAACATGCGTCAACCTTATCGGTCTTTAAAATTAAAGTTAAAGGAACGATTTTGGTACATGAGGATTTGGGAAATTTTCTTCGTTTCTAGTACTTCAATGATTAACCACAGTCCTGCCATCAACGGTGGGGGCCTGAAACTCAAGAAATGGCACTCTAACGAGGTATTTAACATAAGGCAAATGGGTTCGGAGAAAATACTTCAAAAATCAAGTTATGAGCGCTTTTTGACTGTTTTTGACCACTGTGCGAGGTAACACTCAGTAAATGAAAAACAAAACCCTGCCCCTGGGTCTGGAAGTGGATTGCCATCGAAAATATTTTAGGCAGAATCATATGAGAACGTCACTTATAGAAAAATATATAGTATGTTTGTAGGTAGTAACAACAGCCTTTCAATACAGAGAGGGTTGAACTAAGAATTAACTATAATGATACTAGGAATGTTTTTGTTTTTAATTAGAAAGGCTTCAAATGGAGGTATGAATGCAATAGAGAATAACTATAATGCTATTAGGAATGAATGATTAGTTTGTTGGTAGTTAGGAAGGCTTTGAGTGGAAGTAAGGATGCGATAAAGAATAGCTATAATGCTATTAGGAATGAATGATTAGTTTGTTGGTAGTTAGGAAGGCTTTGAGTGGAAGTAAGGATGCGATAAAGAATAGCTATAATGCTATTAGGAATGAATAAATAGATTGTTAGTAGTTGGGGTGGCTTTGAATGGAGGTAAGGATGCAATAAAGAATAGCTATAATTCTATTAGGAATGAATAAGTAGATTGTTAGTAGTTAGGGTGGCTTTGAATGGAGGTAAGGATGCAATAAAGAATAGCTATAATGCTATTAGGAATGAATAAGTAGATTGTTAGTAGTTACGGCGGCTTTGAAAGGACGTAAGGATGCAATAATGAAAAGCTATAATTCTATTAGGAATGAACAAGTAGAATGTTAGTAGTTAGGGTGGCTTTGAATGGAGGTGGGGATACGATAAAGAATAGCTATAATGCTATTAGGAATGATTGTACAATGCTATTAAATGTTTGGTAGACAGTAAAGCTTTGGATATAGTGAAAGTAGATATAGAAAGTAGATAAATTGTATAAGTACTTATGGAGCTAGGAATGAATGATTAGTGATTCTTTGGTACGAATAAAATGATTTTAAACAGGTCCTGCAGTCATCGAATAATGAGCAGGGTGTATCAGCAAGTTGCTAAAATGAATAAATATTAATTCTATTAGTATTGAATGATTAGGTGTTCTTTAGTTCGAATAAGAAGATTTCAGTGATTTCCCAGAGTGACTGAATGAGAGATGGAGGATGAATGTAGTAGACGCAGTGCTGAATGAAGTAGAGGAGGTGTGTGTGTGTGTGTAGGGGGGGGGGGGAGAAATAAAGATGGAGATTCATATCGCCAGATCGCGAGCTCCCATATCGAGGAGCAGTCTTCCATTCGAGAACTCCCATCAATCTGAGTCCCAGAAATCGTCACCCTTTCAGAAGAAATACATCTGATAAATTGTTGGAAGTACTCATGCCTCACGTTATCATAATATTAAAATTCTGAATGATTTCAGTGAAAATGAGATTGAAATAATTTCCTTCAGATTTATTTGCACCAGAATGGAATTTTATTGATAATAGTCCAATCACCCAGCCACATTCTTGAATTGTGAATTGTAGTGAAGGGCCTTTCACTCTGGAGATCGTCGGACTTACAATAAATTTAGTAGGCTTGTGATTTCCAACCCTCCGAATCCTATAACGCTTTCCTCTCTAAATAATAGCCGTCATAATGTTTTCTGGAACAGAACAAGAAATATCTTGATATACCATCGCTCTTCCTTTGGATGGTACTTAGGCCACTTCCGGTGGAGAAAAGGCCAGAATTCTTGGCCATCTAATCCCCCCTCCCCACAATCACAATGACCCATCCCATTATTCAAAAAAATGGAATTCCTTAACTCTCTCTCTCTTCCTTTATCCCCGCCTTCAAGACCCACATACCCTTCCGAGGCCAAAGGTATTATATCCAGGCATATCTCTCGCCTATGATTAAATAGCTTCCGAAATACGTTTTCAGCTCCATCCAAGGCTTTAACATTCCTATACGTGTAAAATAGGATTATTCTTAAAGTCCACTTTCTGACTCTACGGAAATTCTCTATTATCATTATTATTCAAAAACCAGCGTTGGACTCCTTACACTTAATTTCGGCCCTATATGGAATATTCGTGGAACTTGATAGACCACACATGATCATCACGAGGGCAAGAGGTCGTGATGGGCGAATCTTGTATATGAATCGATCTTTTGAATCGATTTGAATCGATATGAAAATATCGATCACAAAAAAAGACCGGCGAGTTAAGATCGATCAAAAGATCAATCTTCTACGGTGTGGATCGATCTTCGATTTGGATCGATTTCAGGATTACTTACAATTACCTACGAAATTCGTTTTTCATTTGGATTCGAATCAATTAATATTCATTGATTATTTATTATTATTTCAATATCTACACACATATCTGTGAGAAAACTAACGCCATCATGTTCCTTGTGGAATGCTAACATTCTTCGATTGTGCTCTTCTACAACTAAAAATACAAACGCCATACAGGAAACCATTGTGCACTCCATAGTTATTCCCAGTTAAAATCATTATAATAGTAAGCCATTAAAAACAAAGTAAAACTTCCTGAGAGATATGACCAACCAATATGGTCGAAACCCTCCCATTCTTTCATAACTCCATGATGATAACAGTCTATGACTTGGAAAAAATATAACCTTCAAGCCTCATTAAAATTTGAAACGATCGATTCCTTAAAAGATTGGTCCCTGGAGATGTATCCTTTAAAAAGATCGGCCTTTCAAAAAATCGATATATCGTGTCAAAAAGATTGATCTTTTAAAACGTTGATTCAGATTGCCTCATCATTTCTGGACAAACCCCTCCAAATAACAATCTCGTCGGGTTTAAATGATTCCTTAACTTATGAAAAATGATATCCAACAGAGTTTATATGGCGGAACAGTTTTTTAATGTGCCAAAAATTCGATTTTTCAATTAAAGTCCTAAATGTTTTAACATCATTTCTTTTTAATCCTTATTACAAGAAATTGTGAAAAAAAAAAATAAATAAAAAGTAAAAAATGAACTTTTTAGTACATTAAACTTGGGTCGTTTTTTTCAGAACGACTGATGTTTTTCAAATCAGGCGATACGATAGCACCGTCTATTTTCACCCGATCAACTGCATCTTCCTAATGATATTTGCCAGTATAGTAAGTACGATTCATTGAATTATAACGATTTTATGACCGATTATATTCGGAGCAATATGTGAAGAGTTTGCATAAGAATGGTAACTGCTTCCAATATATCTGCAAGGTGTTCCCTGGAATATCTGTTGCTAAACTTAAAGAGGGAGTATTTGTTGGGACACAAATTAGAGTTGATTTCTGATACCTTATTTGAAGAAAATATGACAAATACTCGAAAATCAGGCATTTATTGGGTTTAAAAGTGTCGTGAAAGCATTCTGGGAAATTAAAAAAATGTTGTATAAATATGCTTACTAAAGCTGGGCAGCAATTTGAGTGTGAAAGTACATTTCCTGCACTCTCATTTGGACTTTTTTTCCAGAAAATCTCGGATATGTCAGTGAGGAGCAGGGTGAAAGATTTTACCAGAACATAAACGTAATGAAAAGACACTACCAGGGAAAATAGAATATAAATGTGACGGCTGATTATTGCTGGTCGCTGACAAGAAATGTATCAATTTTTTCCATAGTAGGAACTCTACAAAACTTTCATTTTAGGGCAGTATGTAAAAAACTGGTCAAATGTTCAAATTTATATGATGATGTAAAACATGAATTAATTTTGGAGAGTTTTGTGTTGACACTAATGGATTTATTAACTTATATTTAATAATATATCATAAATTCAATAGTTTTAGAAATATAGCTAGTATAAAAATGCATATTTTACTATTTCCTTTATTGTGAAAAATTGGTATGTGAGGGAGAAAAACTAAGTTCATATTCTGATTCAGTACACTCAAATTAGGGATAATGACATATTAAAATAAAAACACCAGACAAAAACTTAAATTTTGCCGAACAGTATTATTTATCCATGGATGTTTTACAAGAAAATGAAGAATTGTTTACCATTTTCGAAAAAAAAAATTAATGTTTCCCAAAAATCTTAAAAATCCTACGTTCTTTACTAGATATTCTTCTTTTAAAACAATTTTACTGTTTAGTTCTAGATTAGAAATTGCCGCTTGCACACTATCGCCCATACAAAAGAGGGTTTCCGTTAGTCTGAAACGCACCGGCATTTTATTTTTGAAGAATTGAAACTTTTTTTTTTTTGATATTTCAACATCCTATATAAAACTTATGACATAAAGATTTAAAAATATCGATTTTTGTGTTATTCATAAATTGGAGAAGATGATTTTGACTTTGATCACACAAGGTGAGTCCTTGAGTTATTTTACATTTTTTTTGCAGTATAAAGGGAGGTTTTTCATTCATAAAAGAACTTGCTGCAACGTTTCTGAGATAAAATGCAGGAAGTGATTGGTGTGCTCGGCTTCGAGGTAGATGAAGGAATCCAGTGGTAAAGCAGAGCATGCTCATTCATTTTTTTTTTTTTTAATGCTTGGATACAGTGCATTAGACGCATTTCAGCTTCATTGCTTTGCATAGTTCTCACCTCATGAGATCAGCTATTTGCTTTTCATCTTCACCGTATTATAGAAATTTGTATTGACTTAGTATGTTATTTATCATGTCATTCAATACTTCCGTGCGCGTTAATAGCATGCATGGTAATCACTCAACCACTTGTGACAACTTGTGAATTAGAGGAACAATTAACTTTTGTTTGACAAATTATAATTTTGTGAGACCCATTTCATAGGGGGAGTCTGCTGCGTGCGATTCGGAAGTGACCATTTTCCAATAATTTTAATACCAAATGTAAATCTACCTGAAGTTTCAAAATACCCAAAATGGATCATAGATAAAACCAACTTAAATCCAAAGTCACTCTATTAATGAATGATATCCCACAGAACATTAATACAGTGGGATAAAGTTCCTTATCCCAAAAACTAAAGTCTAACAAAAAAAAATTATGCTCCATGGCTTGACGATGCCTGCCGAGAACGTAAAAAAATACAAAAGAAAGCACTTAAAAATATTTAACTCAACCCAACCACAGAAAATCTAGTAAGCTACAAAAAATAAAAATCACATCAATCAATAAATATGAACATTCCTATTAGCAACGTTTGGCAAAATATTTACAGAATCACAGGAAAATTCAATGTAAATATCCCAACCAAAAACCAAGAAGAAATAATAATGAATAATGAACAACTAGCAGAAATATTTGTCAACCACTAGGCTGAGATTTCAAATCCAAAAACATTCGGAAATGAAGAAGAATAATCAGAATCAAACGTTTTATTGCTCGACAAAGAAAAATTGAATCTAGATCAACTTCGATTCGAAGTTTACTATTGGGGAACTCAATTCAGCAATAGATGAACTAAAGCTTAGAACTCCCGAACCGGATTACCATTGGGGAACTCAATTCAGCAATAGATGAACTAAAGCTTAGAACTCCCGAACCGGATTACCATTGGGGAACTCAATTCAGCAATAGATGAACTAAAGCTTAGAACTCCCGAACCGGATTGCCATTGGGGAACTCAATTCAGCAATAGATGAACTAAAGCTTAGAACTCCCGAACCGGATTACGTTCATAATGCTATGATCATTTATCTCCCTCCTTTTGCAAAGAAAATAAGTTTAAATATTTACAATAACATATGTTTATTCAAACTTCAATCCATGGGCTTATATGAGGTGTGGGTCTGAGGCCCCCTCCCCCGAAATAGGTAAAAATGTGTCATATAAACCTTAAAAAATAAATTAAATAAGATCACTTAGTTCAGAGAAAATATGTTTTTTTTGGATGTAATAGCGTTTTAATTGGCTTACTATTCAAAATTCTAGATTGTTAGTATTCCATACCCTCCAAATGCTCCATCTACCCAGAAGCTTGGAGAGAATACATTATAATTTCAGTAATAAAACCGGGAAATAAACAGTTATAGGCCTATATTACTTACTAGTCGCGTATCCAAGCTACTTGAGAAAATGTTGAAGAAAAGGCTATCATGGATTCGAGATAAATATGATTTACTTACCCCAATACAATCTGGATTTGGAAAATAAAGATCAACCACAGACCAGCTCGTAGCAAACAGTTTAGTTCTTTTGAACCGGTTTTTGTCTCTTTTTATCTTTTTATTTTTTTTATTTATTTATTTATTAAAAGTTTCGCAGTTTTTAGCGATATACTCTATAACAATAAATGATGATTACATAAATGATGATAACAGTGATTACAATAAATGGTGATTTAACAATAAATGGAGATATGATGATTTGACAATAAATGGAGATATGATGATTTGACGATAAATGATGATTACATGATTACAGAATTCATACACATATACACACATATATACATATGCTTATATTATTGCACTATATCTATGTTAATTGTTTATATTTAGGCTTTGGAAAACACATACTATAAAATGTGAGAGTTTTACTTACGAATAAGACTTTTGAAGAAGTGCTCTCTGCCTGGAATAAGGTGGAGTGGTTGAGGTTTTGATATAGGCCAGTAGAGTGTGCTGATGATTTAGCTCCAAGAGGAGTGCGGGGATGCAACAGTGACAATGCAAGCAATAATGCCACGCTCAAGGAATGCAATAAAAGTCTCTCTGGAATGAAGTAAGCACTCCAAAGTCATTAAACTCCAAGAGAAAATATTAAATTATATTTTTTCCCCTGTATTTTATATTTTAAATATATTAGGCCAGATAAAAAGGTCGCACATTCTTGAGAGTTTTTAAATATTCTAAATAGAACATAATTCAACATTTTAGTCAATGATATCTTTTTGTTGGATATCTACATTTTTAGCGCGTTTCCCTATGAGCTGACCTCAAGACGCAATCCGGATGTGCCGACTAGGAAATATCATGATTCAGAACCCATAGATAACGAAAATAACGGTGTTTCAATTTATATATATATATATATATATATATATATATATATATATATATATACACACACACACACATTTGTTTGTTCGTTTTCTGGCTGGTTCAAAAATGGACCGATGTTAATAAAATTATCTAGAAAAAGTTGGGGTAGAAGATTCTTTTTTTTTAATTCTTGAGAATATATGGTTGGTTGATCGTCGGGGTTTCGGTCTATTTTTTATTCAATAAAACTACATTTTATAGTTAAAATTTATTTTATTGACGCCAACGTTTCGGCTTAATATACAAGCCTTCATCAGGGCTGTAAAAACATATGAGGTAATCGTAAATACAAGTGACAATAAAGATGAATAAATTAACAGTAATTTTAGTGAATATATATTAAATATCGATGATTAAAAAAGGTTAGTGAACGTGTTACTATATGTGTTTATATATATATATATATATATATATATATTATATATATATATATATATATACGTAAGTATATAAACAGAAGGATGTAGGTATAACAAAAGTATAATTACAAAAATGTAAATAAATATGCATGTATACAAGCATGTACAAAAAAAAACAAAACAACCTATTCTCCATAGGTAGGTCACGCTCTTTATTTTATTTATGTATATAATTTTTTTTTTTCATGAGGTTGTATACGATATACATTTGTATATTTATTTACATTTTTGTCATTATACTTTATATATATATATATATATATATATATATATATATGTGTGTGTGAATAAAGTATTTATTATTATGTTCACGTGTTATATATGTTTTATAAATATACAAATTTTTTTTTTTTTTTTTTTTTTTTTTTTTTTTTTTTTTTTTTTTTTTACGTCACATCGACTTCTTGGCCATTAGCGCTAAAAATATATGAATATACAAAGTATATACAAAGGTATCATCAAAATCGGCTCCGGACACTTGGGTATGTTCCTTGTAAGTAAAACAATATTAGCCACATTAGTTTCAGAACGAATATAAGAACTTTTTGAACATGTTATGAAATTACAATTTAAGAACAATCCCGACAAAAAAGACGCACGTTTGCGCGTTTGCACTTTTTTATTACGTTGTACTATTCACTCCTATAATATCTCAATAGTAAATATATCATTTTCATTGATTAACACTTCAACGAACGATGATAACCTTTGACGTTTTTCCTCCTTAAACCCCATCCATCCATCCTATAATGAAGATATTTGTTAATTAAAGCATGAATGGTCACGAAGGTCGTCAAAATCTTTATGCTGTCCTACGTTTTATTAAAGAAAAAACAATATTTCATTGCACAGGAGCTTTAACCAGTACCAAATGCCAGAGGAATTAACTTATATATCAATTATTGAAGTTTACTCTGATTTATCGAGAATTCCTTCTTCTTAGCGATGGAGTTCTCAAGTAACGTTAAATCTTCGCCTGAATGTGTATACCAAGTAAGTTATTAGCGCCTTCCCAAAGTTTATCAAGTTTCTGTAAGAATTTACGTCGGTGTTTGGAGGAGTTCCTACGCCGCTTTTCTGTAAAGCCACCTTCTGAAGGAATTTAGACGTGTTTATGGTGGAATTCAAGCGTTTCGTTTTATATTGCTTGGTATTTGAGAGGCACTTGCAGGAATTCACTCATTTCCTTGGGGGGGGGGGAGGGTAAAACTGTTAATAACAGAATTTTATTTTATGCAAGCTTTTACTAGATAAAAGTGGCAAGCCTCTTGGAGAATTCGCAAATTATACAGTACTTGAAATGTAATTATCTATATATTCATGTGGTATGAAGCTAAATTTCTATTACTTTTTTTTTTTTTTTTACTGCGCATCGTCATCTGGGCCATTAGCGCCAGTGTATTATTGTTATTTATTAATTTACTTTAACCTCGAGTTGACAACACAACGTTTAAGGAATTTTCGATTTTTGCCTTTAATAACACCCTAATGTATATCGTGCTGCAAAATTTCAAGTCTCTAACAATTCAGGAAGTGCCTAATAATTTTGATGAGTGAGTAAGTCAGTGAGCCGTATAAATTCCGATTTTTCATCGCTGGTATCTCAGAAACACTTAAATGTGGAATCATGAAACTTTCCAATTTTTCTCACGTCTATTACCATAGCACCTGTGTAAAATTTAATAAATATTTCACCATTATTACACACACATATGTATATATATATATATATATATATATATATATATATATATATATATATGATGATGGCACATTTCTGTTGAAAGGCCCAGTGCAAAATAAAGAAAATTCAATTTGGATTTACTGTATATCAATTAAATAAAACTCAAGTTTTTGAATTACGTAGTTATTTAAAAAAAAAAATCAGTCCCGTAACAGGCCACGTGGGCCCTGAGGGGCAGATACTATAGAGGTATCTGATTCATGACCACACGGCACACTAGGGAGATAGTGTGGTCAGTGCTATGCTCTGGCCGCCTGATTTTCCCCTTGGCTGCTTCGAATGCCTAGAGTAATTAGCACCCATTTTAATTTAATAATGGATACCATAAGGTATCCATTATTAAATTAATTAAAGGCTGGGTTGGCCTAGGGACGGTCAGGGAGGCCGAAATCAACCCATGAACGAAGACACAAGAAGAAAAAATCTTTAGTGCTTGCTCGGGATTTGAACTCAGGCCTCCAGCTTATTATTCCAGTGCTCTACCACTGAGCTAACCTCGCCCCCAAGTTGAAGTTATAAGTCAAAGTTATTTGAAATAAGTGCTGAGTAAATTTGAATTACAATGTAATTCAAATGGTATTTGAATTATGAATTACATTTTTTTTATTGTAATTTAAAAGGCTGAAAATATCAATTACAGGTGCTAATGACCCTAGCAGTCGAAGCACCACCCTCCCCTTAAAAAAGTCCGTCACGCAGGAGCTGCATAACTAAGCACTTTCCTCAGAATTTGGGTAGTGTAGACTGCTTTCCAGAACAATTTGCTTAAAATATCCTACATAAATAAAATAAAAACATGAATAGTTCTCTTTTAAATTTGTAATGAGTAACTGATCAATTATTAATTTGCTTCCAGAGTTATGTATACACATGGTACCCACTACACTACGTAATAAATACAAAAAACCTCATATTATCGTATTTTGATCTAACGCAGGAACAGGATACAGTCACTCTAGATACAAAGCGCTCCTTGCGGCGGCTTTGTGAACCTACGTCTGGCGGGCTTTTCTATTGAAATATATTACAAATTAAACCCCCGCTATCCGATTGACCGATTCAGCTCATTTTTACAACAATTCTTTCTCATGAGTTACCCACGACGTATACCGCGTTTCGTTACAATACAGCAGAAATTACGACCGGTATGAGTACATTAGGAATTTGGGTCCGGAGTAACCCCCCCCCCCCCTTCTAATGAACCGATTTAGTTTATTTTACAACACATATTTACCTGTAGATTACCACTACGAATACCGAGTTTCGTCGAAATATACCAAAAATCACGGCTGGTAGTGGCGAATTGGTATTGTGGGTCCGGAGTAAACCCCCCCCCCCTCCTAATGAAGCGATTTAGTTTATTTTTGCAACACATATTTACCTGTGGATTACCACCACGAATACCGAGTTTCGTCGAGATATACCAAAAATCACCGCTGGTAGTGGCGAATTGGTATCGTGGGTCCGGAGTAAACCCCCCCCCCCCCCCCCTCCTAATGAACCGATTTAGTTCATTTTTATATCTCACTTTTATCTCTATATTACCACTACGAATAGCAAGTTTCGTTGAAATATAACAAATATTACGGCTGACATGGTCAAATTAGTGTTTTGGGTTCGGGGTAAACCGCCCCTTCCGGTGGACCGACTTTGGTGGTTAACGAACTCGTTTAATCGTTTGCTAATTGAATGCTATATACCAAGTTTCGTGACGAAAAAACAAAAACTCTGGCCGCTATCGTGTTAACAGACATATATATATATATATATATATATATATATATATATATATATAAATTTTAACGGGGATCATTTTCGGTGTCTACTAGGTAGGATCGATAAAGATTTGAAGAAAATTTTTTCAAAAATTCAGTCATGAGTCCAACCTCAATAGCTACTTTCCTTCGGAGGAAAGTGCTAAAAATTCAATATCAATCAAATAAATTGAAAAAAACTGAAGTATTTGAATATTAATTGAATTACAATTATAGTTTAATTACAATTCTTGATAAATTTGATATTTTAAATATTGACTATCATAATTGGTGATAAGTACGATTATAATTGAATTACAATTGTAATAAATTGAATTATAATTGTAATTCTTGGTAATTGGTATTTAGTGTTTCAATTAAATTACCGAATTACACTGAAATTATAATCCACGTTTTAATTGTATTATTACTCTTGATGTAATTCTAATTAATTAACTACAAATACAATGTAATCGTAATTCGTAATTCTAAATTTAATTACAATATGGCCTAGGATTGAAGAGGCAACGGTTTCGAAGGTAAACTCTCTGTCTCAGAGGCCCGATGTAACCACTAAAAGGTTAAGTTTTGCTCACACAATATACATTTAGAGCCAATATTATGTTTCCGCCATTCATTCGACAGTAAAACCTTCAAGATCTCTTTTCTCGAAATATTTTTTTCGATATCCGTCAGGTGGAATAATAAATAAATAATGTAAAAAAAAGATAAAAACTGAATTTATTAGGCAGGTGGCTTGAATTGGAGTTTATTCTTGTGAATATAATGAAAAACCGATCCGTAATGGATGGTTAGCTTGGATAAATCCAGTAAAGGGAAACGTCTCCTCAAGCCTTTAGCTTTTAGCCTTTAGCCTTTAGCCTAGAGTTAGGGATAATTGCAGGAGCTCTTATTTCTAAATCTGATTCTTTCCCCAGGAATAAGGAATATTTCCAATAGAGATTTATTTATTCCTAATGGAAATTATTCTTGATTTTCTGGGGGTAATTGATCCGTCGATTAAACAATACAGAAGCATTAAGTGGTAAATTTAGATCGACAATAACATTTTATTGCTTAAATCAAATATTTTATAATTAAAAGATTTTCTTAAAATAAAAAAAAATAAAAAAATCGTAGGCACAGCGTCTTCCTCTTTATGGCTTTAAAGTTTTAAAATCATACAAATAATTTTTTTAGCGAGTTTTATATATATATATATATATATATATATATATATATATATATATATATATATACCCTGTATAAACGGGGTGATTGAGATCTAAGTAGCCAAACTCTAGGACATTATTTTAGACATACTTTCCAACCAAAAAGTTCATATGATCATCGGGGTAAACAAAAAATCTAGGCGCTAATAACCTAGACGTTAAATGCCTTAAAAAAAAAAAAAATCACCTTCAATAACTTTCGTAATATCATCTTAATACGAATAAATTCATGATTTATTTGCGAATTTTATTGTGAATAAATTTTTATTCAGAAATTATAATGTGAATAAATTTTTATTCGTATATTTTAATGTGTTTTTTTTTGTAATCACTTGATTTTTTGTAAATATTCACATTTTTTGTGATTGTTTACAATTTTTTCTGTGAATTTATTTGTATTCGCAGAAAAATTTGCGAATAGAATTTTATTTGTATTTTTATATTTAATATCTGTGAATAAAAATAAATTCGTATTCACACTCATGAATACGAATTTATTTATATTCGTATTCACAAATATATATGAAGTACGAATTTATTTATATTCGTATTCACAAATATATGAAGTACAAATAAATTCGTATTTTTATTTATAAATAAAATTATGCCCATCTCTGATATGGTTCGATTCCGAAGGAAAAAGGAGTTAGCTCCAATTTTCTGTTTTTTGTTTTTTTTTAACGTAGAAATATTTTTTATTGAATAAGAAAAGGATTGCTCAAAAAGTGTTCAAGATAATTAAATCTTAATTATTTCATCATAAAGTAGACAACATTTCCTTTAAGAAAACAGTGTTTTATTTCACTAATCTCATTGATAGAAAATACTTTCTGGAATCGGACCATACTTCAAATGTACTTTGTTGTTGGAAATTATGACTAGAATCACCTCCTAGAGTTTGGCTACTTAGATATGAATCATCCTGTGTGTGGGTATATATATATATATATATATATATATATATATATATATATATATATATATATACTTTTTGCGTTATTACGCTTCCAGGGACCCGTTTTAAAAGAAATTGGATTTGGGAAATTAAATTTAAGGAATTTCCAATGCTATTTGTATATTTTTTGTCAAAGAAAATAAAAAAACACTAGAATTACTTTGGAATTTTGGATATATTTTCATAAATCTCAAAACAGGTTCGAAACTAAAATAGTAATAAATGAAAAGAATTTATTCGAAAGCTAGGCCTAAAGAATTTATAATAGGCCTAGGCAGCTTGATAAAGTCTAATATGGCTGTGATAATGAGGGTTTAATTGATGTAGGTGTAATTTGACTTGGTTCCTTACAGGAATCATGTTTATTTATTGCATGACTGTTTTAGTGTAACTATAGTAATGAACAGGACATGGTGAGTTTAAAATTATGACAATAAAATTTAGTAAATGGTTTTGGAGGATGTAATATCTGAAATTAATATACTATTGTAGATTGCCTGAGGATGGACCTGTGTGTCCGAAACGTTGTGATGGAGAAATAAATGTAAAGTTTGAAAAATTTTTGAAGGGTTATTCTTCACCAGTTTGGTATTATTAATTAATACCCTTCATTTAGTAATCGTAATAAATTTAAGGAATTTCCAATGCTATTTGTATATTTTTTGTCAAAGAAAATAAAAAAACACTAGAATTACTTTGGGATTTTGGATATATTTTCATAAATCTCAAAACCGGTTCGAAACTAAAATAGTAGTAAATGTAAAGAATTTTTTCGAAAGCTGATTTTTACAAATGTTCTCATGAGAATGTTCAGTTGTTCTACATTTTGCTTATATATTGTAGAACAACTTTGCCTGGACCTATTTTAGTTTTTTGTTTTCACTGTTTATTAAATTACATTTAATAATTCACGAGCTTTTACAATTGAACATAAAATGATATTTTATTTATTCTTCTATCTAGGCGCACGGTAGTGCGCCAGGCCAAGTTCCGGCCTAAGCATACTGTGTGTATATTACAGGCGGTCTTAGAGCCGATTTTTACCCTCTCATAACTTTCAACCAGGTAAAGATAAAGTTATGAAATTTTACACAGGTATTATACTACTAGATATGAGTAAAACTGGAAATTTTCATAATTCTATCTCGAATAGTTTCTGAGATATAAGCGATCGAAAATCGGGATTTATAGGACTCACTTACTCACTGACTCATCAAAATTATTAGGCACTTCCAATGATGCTAGAGACCTGAAATTTTGCATGAAGATAGATATTAAGGTGTTATTAAAGGAAAAAATCGAAAAATCCTGAAAAGTTGTGTTTGACTCCGCTTCCGGGGCGGGGGCGTGCCAGTTTTGTACTTCCTTCGGAAACCCGCCATTCCGTCCGAAACCCATGATGTGGGGTATCAAATGAATCGTCTCGGTATGAAGAACCTATATCCGGGGAGTGTCATAGGCTAGTTCAAAATCGTCTATCAGCTGTTTGCCTAACTGTTTATTCCTTATACAAATCCACACGATTTGATCGCTTATGACCAAACATGGTTCATGGGTAGGTCTTTACCCTGGTAGTGTCATAGGCTAGGTCAAAATCGTCTATCAGCTGTCTGTCTGCATGTTTGTTCCTTACACAAATTCACTCCGTTTGACCGATTTTGACCAAACTTGGCACACAGGTAGGCCTTGGCCCGGGAAATGCACTAGGCAAGGTAAAAAAGGTCTTTCAGCTGTCTGTCTATATGTTTGTTCCTTATACAAATTCACACCGTTTGACCTATTTTGACCAAACTTGGCACGCAGGTAGGTCTTGATACGGGAGTGTCATATTACCTATGACGTTTTGTGCTTTTTGTTCCATCGGAAAGCCATCATTCCTTCTGAAACCTATTGTGATCTTTATCCTCGGGATAAAGTTCCTGTGTTTTACAGTGTAATTGTTTAGTTAAGAGAGCAATCAATTTGTCCTCTAGTAATGTCATCTGGAAGAGCTTCTAACATTTCTAGTCTAGTGATTAGATGTATGTAGGTTGATTATTGGTATCAAATATCAAGCAGTAAGGAGAACTTTATGCAGAATCCAAAGACCCTGGTTTTGAAGTACAAAAGCCAGTAGGTAAGCGGCAACTAAATTTTAATTAATAATTAGAAAAAAGTAATGAGATCCCAAAAAAAAAATAAATGTGAAATAGAGGCCAAGTTCCTCCCCCCACAAAGGAACACTCCCTTCCCCAACAATATCCCCTCCTAAACCCCCCCCCAAAACGCCTTACCATCCTACACTCCAAAAAAGTAGTAAGAGTTAGTGCATTAAGTGCACCATATTTTCAACCAAAAATATTTGCCAATAAAAGAGATGATACAAGAAAGAAATGTCCAAGTTCATTACTTGGAAGACCTCATAGTTACTTACTAAGAACAGTAAAGACACTTCAACTGACCTTTAAAAACAACAATAAAAATACTTATATCCAGTTTCTAAAATATCACTTTCCTCAACCAGGTATATTCTTAAACTTGGCAATGTTTAGTTTTCTCTCTAAAGATAATTTCGGCACAAATAAAACATTGCCAAGTTTAAGAATATACCTGGTTGAGGAAAGTGATATTTTAGTAACTGGATATAAGTATTTTTATTGTTGTTTTTAAAGGTCAGTTGAAGTGTCCTTACTGTTCTTAGTAAGTAACTATGAGGTCTTCCAAGTAATGAACTTGGACATTTCTTTCTTGTATCATCTCTTTTATTGGCAAATATTTTTGGTTGAAAATATGGTGCACTTAATTTGGGGAAAGGAGTGTTTCTTTGTGGGGGGAGGAACTTGGCCTCTATTTCACATTTATGTTTTTTTTTGGGATGTTAATATCCTGAGTAGACTTGGAAATATCAGACTGACATCTTTAAAACGTAAATTTACCTTAATTATACAATGACAATAATTTAAACAACATGATTTTTGAATGATTTGAATATAGATTTTTACGTTTAATTTGAAAGATATCAGTTAGATGGAAAATGAAATATTATTTTATGTTCAATTATAAAAGCTCAAAAATTATTTACACGTAATTTAATGAACAGGGAAAAAACAAAAATCTGGCAAAACGAATTTGTTCTACATTTTATAAGCTTTCATTTGAAAAAAAAAAAAATGAAATCGGTTGAGATTTAGAGGCTGTAGCCTTTTTTGAAACACGAAATGTCGTTTGGCCCCACTGTAAGATAACGTAGTTCCAGGCAGAGTTGGGCAAACGTTAGCGCGCGCTAAAAGCTGATACCTCTCCGCTAATTTAACGAAACTGTAGAAAGCCAGTGCTAATAATTAGCGGTTAGCGGCGGCAGTGCGCTAACCGCTAATCTATTTATGAAATATCGTAATTGCTAATAGCTTAAGCTATAGTTACAACTTGTAACTATAGCAATTACGATATTTCATAAATAGATTAGCGGTTAGCGCACTGCCGCCGCTAACCGCTAATTATTAGCGCTGGCTTTCTACAGTTTCGCTAAATTAGCGGAGAGGTATCAGCTTTTAGCGCGCGCTAACGTTTGCCCAACTCTGGTTCCAGGGAGAGAAACTTTTTAAAATGTAATTAGCAGTAAATTATTTTTTACATTATTTGATTATGGTACCCAAAAATTTACTTATAGATTAATTTATAAAATAGTTTATATAAAAATTAATAACATTGATAATATTTCAGAATCTTATTTAATCCATTACAATCATTATCTATACTAAATATTATTTCAATTAATCTCATTTTTGAAGATAAATTTATGTTTAATGAGTGAGTTTTTCCAAGTCTAATCATGATTTAAATGTTTAATTTCAGCGATATCAGTGCTGATATTAAGTTAGATGAAAAAGGAGATGTTATTTTATGTTCAATTGTAAAACTACGTGAATCTAACTTCCTTACACCTAATTTAATAAAGAATGCAAACAAAAACAAACATCTGACTAGAAAAAGATGTTCTACAGTTTATAAGCTTTCATTTGAAAAAAGAATGCATTGAAATTGGTTGGGATTTAGGGGCTGTAGCATTTTTTTGAAACACGCATTGTCGTTTTGGCCCACTGGGCGTCGTAAGATAACGTAGTTCCAGCAAGAGGAACTTTTTAAAATGTAATTAGTAAATTATTTGGTACAGTATTTGATTATGGTACGCAAACACCCACTGAACACTACTTGTTTGCGTTAGCGAGGGAGTGCTACGTTTTTAGCGCAGATCCTCCCTCCCCCATAGGGAGGAACCCCGCTTATAAGGTTGATCTCATGATGCAATCCGGAAGTGCCGACTAAAAAATTTTGGGTTCAGAACCCCTAGAGACCGAAAATGATGGTGGTTAAAATTTGTATATGCATATATATGTATGTCTGTTCGCTCTCTAGGTCGAAGACGAATGGTCCGATTTTGATGAAATTTGGTATAAAAATCTTTCGCCTAATTTGAAAGGTCAAGTTCGTTAACCAGCAGAATCCGCCCACTGGAAGATGGCGTTTGGGGCGAAATTCGCGCAAAAAAAATCGTAACACTTACGTTTTTGAGTTCATAAGGTTATAAGTACTCTTTTTATAGGCTTCTTGGGCTAGGACAACGAATGAAACCATTTGCAAAACTATAGCTTTAACCGTTTTCGAGAAAATTGTAAAAATTGTTTTTGAATACCGTTTTAGCGCGGTTCCTCCCTCCCCCATAGGGAGGAACCCCGCTTATAGGGTTGATACAATGAAACAATCCGGAAGTGCCGACTAGAAAATTTCGCGTTTCAGAACCCCTAGAGACCGAAAATAACGGTGGTTCAAATTTGTATATATATATATATATATATATATATATATATATATATATATATATATATATTTATATATATATGTATATATTTATATATATATATATATATATATATATATATATATATTTGTCTGTTCGCTCTCTAGATAGAAGACGAATGGTCCGATTTTGATGAAATTTGGCACAAAAATCCTTCGTCCAATTTGAAAGGTCAAGTTCGTTAACCAGCAAAATCCGCCTACTGGAAGATGGCGTTTGGGGCGAAATTCGCGCAAAAAAAATCGTAACGCTTACGTTTTTGAGTTTATAAGCTTCTAAGTACTCGTTTTATATGACTCCTGGGCATTTTCTGCAAGTTATACTTTCATCAAAACTAATATGTTGAAATTTTGGTTACGTTTGGAGTTAAGGAAGGGTTAGAATAAAATATTTTATTAACTGACATAAAAAGTTTTAGTAACTTTGTTTACTTTCCTTAATATCTCGAAAAACGTTGAGAATCTAGGTAAACGGAAGAATACCATTAGAAAGCTTAGTAAATGCTCTACAAAGAAGGTTCTGATGAAAGTTTTGATTAGGCGATGTCAATCGGAGAAATAAGTACTTAAAACTTTAAAGTTAGATTTCGCTTATTCGAACTGTTCTTTTTGTCTGTTTTTATTCCTTGTTATTTTTTAATTGCTTATATTTGGATAATGTATTTGATAATAAATCAGGTTAAGAAAAACAATTTAATGTTAGAGATATGGATTTCCAAAATATAGCTTTTCAACTGCCTAGGGGGGTCCTTCCTAGGGAGGGTTAGCCGACCTATCCAGGTAAGATCGTAAATCAAGACCTTTCCAGAAATGCGGACCCAAAATAATAACAGCTTCTATTTTAATCACTCTAAATAAGTCTAGGGATAAGAACGGAACCGCGCTAAGATGATGCAGTTCCTGCGAGTCGGACTTTTACTTTCTATACCTTGCTCGATAACGAATATGTTGTTTTACACAAAAACGCGCTAAGACATATGCTTTTTATGAATTTTTGGACTTCTAAACAATCAATATCTGCTTAATATTGAATACTTCCTACATAGGACCAGTATAAACTTTGAAATTTATGTAGAGAAGATGTTGGGAGAGGGAGCTGAGATTATTAAACTGTTTACACGCCTAAGAGCAATAGATGGTGTGGTGGGTGCTATTGTTCCAGGTGGCTAGCTATAAATTTGAATTTTGTTCATATACTCAGCCACCTCTCCTCCCTTACAAGCATAATTTAGTGTAATACTGATAAGTTAATAAACTATGGGATTAAACTTTATGGACCATCTAGAAAACCTTTTTTGCACCGTAAAACCCAGGGGAAGAATTTATGGGGCCGCGGATAGAATTGGGCACGAAGAAACGTACGAACAGAAAAACCTTGAGATCAAAAAATATTGTACATAATCATATTGTAATAAAAATTTAATATACCCATCGCTTCCATAATAGCGCATGGATCAATAAGTTTTTTTTTTTGTTTTTTTTTTTTATTCAACAATAATAACATAGAAATATACGTTTTCAGTTATAGTGCACCTACGGATCACTTTACGTATATGAAGATTCTTTAAGACAGCATTAACAAGGTTGTTAGTTTGGGAGATAATAAAATAAGATGAAGATATTATGCCGCTGTGGTTACAATAACTCATAAGAATCGTTGTGATTCGGCTGAGAGAAAACGCAACATTTTCAGTAAAAAATTAATATACACAATTACAACCGACAATAACGTATCTTATCATGACAATAGGTAAAAACAAAACAACTAAAAATCTTGAAACAAATTATAAGTGCTTACTAGGTAAAACATAATACAATTTCTTTTTTTACGAAACAATTGATCAGTAGCTTTATACAAAACATCGTTTAGAGTAAGTACAAATTTAACGGAGTACCAAAGTAAAAAAGTCCGACACGCAGGAACTGCTTCATGTTAGCGCTGTTCCGTTCTTATCCCAAGTGTCCTCTGGAAAGCTTAAAATAGAAACAGTTATTATTTTGGTTAGAACTTTCCTGCAATACTTTTATGGCCCAAATAAGTGTCAGATCTGGGCGCATAAACAAGAGTACTCAGCCCATACCTTACCTGGAAAAATGACTCCCCGGCTACCCACAAGTTTCTCATTTTCTTGTGTTCTTTTACTATAATACTAATTTTACAGATAAATTCAATTTAAAAAAAAAAAAAAAAAAAAAAATCAATCTTTAAAAAGTTAATCGTGAAAACGACAAAACCCCGTTCGAAGGTACATAACAAACCCGTTTGGAGTTTTAAGAACTTATTTCTCCGATTAACATCGCCTAATCAGTAAAATGTGTTTAGTCATTTTTCTTTGTTTGCGAATGTATGTTTTTGAAGGATTTATTTCTGAAGTTTCATGTAGAGTTGTCCCCTACCAATGATTTTTTAACCATTTTTTAGATATTAAGAAAATATACAAAAATCACAAAACTGCTCTTGTCTGTTGATAAAAAGTTTTTTTCGAATACTTCCTCAACTCCGAAGGTAGCAAAACTTGAAACATCTTATTTTGGATTTCTGAGTTCCCACACCTAAAGTTGCTTACGAAAACGTGACAGAAACTCTTAAACTCTTCCTTCAACATAATCGGCCTGTTGTTAAACAACAAACATTAAGAATGACCAAAATTCCTAGTCCTCTTGTTTCTACAAACACACAAGACCACAAACATACACACCACTGTTTGTGTCAAAGTCTCTTTCCCGCTAAGTGAATACTCTTTCCCACCTCTAATCTATCCAAAACCAGGTTTCACGTGTATGTCCATTCTCTTTGTTATATTTTAGTTAGAAGTAAAATTTATGACTCCGGAGTGACTCGGAGTCATAAAAGTTAATTTTTTTTCTTTGGGCGTTTCACCTTTTTAGCCATTAACGCCAGTGAAGAAATTATCATTTTTTTTTTTTATTGAGAGGTTATGAATTTCTTTTTTTTTTTTTTTTTTTAACAAGTGATATTGTAAAATCAACTCTATCAAGTAACTATGAGATAATTCCCAACATGTAACAAAATTAAAAATAAACTAATACAAATATAAAAATAAATAAATGTATCTATAAAATAATTATTATGAAAAAAATAATAAACGAAAAAATATATTATAATAAAAATATGATGTAGAATGATAATATTTGAAGTGACTATTGTTCTTATATCAAGATAACATATTGCTAATAAATCTCATTAAAAAATGAAAAGTTTAATTGAAAACAAAATATAAATATACTTGATGTGGAAACTCGCTACAATGACGCTCGTATCCGGTTAGGTAGGTTGTACCGGAAGAATTAAGCACAAGAGAGGGGATGACGGGTAGGGGGGAGGGGGGAGGTAACCAAACAGAAGAAAAGCATGATTTATCTGGAGAGAGGTAAACATGAAGAATCCACGCCACCTGCGGCCTCCACTCCGTCTCTCGGGCGCAAAACTACATTCGTTGTCAAAATAATAAGCATTAATAATAATTATGTTTTTAGAATTCTTCACAATGGAGAAGATAACTTGCTGGGTTAAGAATAAAGCTAAGTCCCATTAATACTCGGATTCTTTAACCAAATGGGCTTCGTAACGACCAGGCATCAAAAAGTCAGTACCATTTGAAGCTAGGCCTTATTATTTTTACAGACTCCATGTATGATGCCTGGGACTCCTACAAGACAGCTGGATCACAGGGACTCACATACACTTCTAAAGAGACAAGAACTGAACGTAAGATACGCGACTACTTAGTCCTTTATCAAAACTCACCCCTTCCAAAATGAAAAAAGTGGTCTTTTCCAAAGACACCATACATATATTCTTATGTATTACGACACGCTGAAGCCGAATCCGGAGTCCGTTTCACCCCAGAATGTCAGATTTAAAGGCATTTGAAGGTCACATTTCGTATGAAGTCGTTAAAGAAGAAATAGCTAGAACTTCCATGATTTTGAGGATCGCTAAATTCGAATGCGTGTTCTGTTTCACCCCATCGGTGCAAAATCAAGTTCATTTTAAGGACAAATATATCTATTTTGCAAAAAATGTATTTTTACTGCAGATTCATTGTTTACAAAATAAACCTATTTGTCCTTGAAATGACCTTGATGTTCCGTCGATGAGAAACAGACCTCGGATTCGAATTCAGCGACCCTCAAAGCCATGGAACCGCTAGTTATTTCTTCTTTAAACGGCTTTATACGAAATTTGACCTTCAAATGCTCTTAAACCTGACGTGCTGTGGTGAAACGGAACCCGGATTCGGATTCAGCGTTTCGAAATAAATAAGAATATATCTATGGAGCCTTAGGAAAAGACTTCTTTTTTTTGTGTGCGCCTGTACTATGATATCGTATTTATTTTATTTATATTACAGAGATTTTAAAAAAATTTTAATTGAAAACGATCATACAAGAAGTCCATCTGGAAATATTTTCCATCGGGTATACCACAATATAAAACCTCATTTCTTCTTTCCTCATGCCAAAGAATCCACCTCCTCCGAGAAGCTCGTAAAATTTGCAGTTCATAGTTGAACATATTTTGACTGGACTAATAAACAACTAAAAGAGCAACATCGGCTGGAAAATTCTATGGACAACGTTTTCGGCGATGACTCCAGATCAATAACTAATCATAATAAAAACTCGTGATCAGTTATGGGCCACTAGGTTTCAGGTTCACCTCTTCTCCTAATGTCGTGCTAGGTTTCAGGCTTATCCCTACTTCTAATGGGCCACTAGGTTTCAGGTTCTGCTCTTCTCCTAATTTCGTGATAGGTTTCAGGCTAATCCCTACTTCTAATGGGCCACTAAGTTCCAGTTATAACCCTATTCCTAATGTCCTGCTAGATTTCAGGCATATCCTTACTGGGTTTTAACCACTGGGTTTCAGGTATTACCCTATTCCGAATACCCTAGGTTCAGGAATAGTACTACTCCTAAAGAGGTATGCCCCAATACATACACTAGCGGATTAGGGTTTTCTTTGAGTCAGACCTAATATAAATAATTAAAATAATAATTAATTACTAAGTATACCGTACTCCCGTCACGGCACTACACTACATAAAGCTGTGTTTTATCATGTTTAGTGTGACCAGGAAATTGGAAACTTATAATATTCCACTATACCTCCGGTCCGTCACAGTAATGTACAACATATGTTCTTTTGTGCGAGGGACCAGATTAACTACAATGGTAGAACCGTCTCGCCACCGAAAACTGCCACTTACAGCTACCGTATACGATGTCTTGTGTCAGGGGCCTCATAAAATAGGATGGCACAGCTGACCGAAAACTGACACTTACAGTACCGTTGACACGGACAACCGTGTACGTTGTTCTGTTCAAGGGGCTCATAAAACACTACTATAAACAAGTTTCGTCACTGTTCATTGCCACATATAGCTGCGGTACACACCCCTCTGCGCAAAATACCGTATAAAAAACAACGTACAGCCTTCATGTCAACGTACACTGCTACATTTATCTCTGGGCCACATTGTTCTATGCGAAATACCGCATAAAATGCAACCATATAGCTGTTTTGTCAATCTACACCGCCACTTACAGCTACCGTCAACAATTTTCTGTGCGAGGGTCTTGGTGATATACAACTACACGGCCCTCTCATCACCGTACACTGCCACGTAAAGCCATCGAATACTTTTTTCTGTGCAAAAGACCTGTTAAAATACAACTATACATTTGCCTCGTCACTGTACAAAGCAACGTACAGCTTTTAAATAGTTAGTTCTGTATGAAAGGCGTGATAAAGTACAACTATACAGTCGCCTCGTCACTGTACACTGCAACGTACGGCTATCAACTACTTTGTTCTGTGTGAAAGTCCTTATAAAATACAACTATACAGTCACCTCATCCCGTCGTGGTATCTTCACATTCCTGCGGTAAACTTTGTTCTGTGTGCTGGGGCATTTTGACCTCAGTAATTTATGTTTATTGCAATAAGCATGCCTGAAAACTGGAATTCCTAGAAGTCTCTTAGTGAAGGGATCAATGAGAGAAAACAATGTTATAAACAAATAAAATTGGCTGCCCAATTTCATTGCAATACACAGCGCGCTTATCATACGTTCGGAATATGGGGTTATTTTCAGGCTGAAGAAACGAGAAGTAGCGAATATGGGGTTATTTTCAGGCTGAAGAAACGAGAAGTAGCAAATATGGGGTTATTTTCAGGCTGAAGAAACGAGAAGTAGCGAATAAAGAAGATGAAAACTAAACAAGGATATAGTGGTAGAAGAGAAGGAATTTGTGATATTGAGAAGGAATTTATAGAATTGAAAATATAGTCTAAAGTATATAAAGAAACAGTGTGAATGTATGATAAGCACTCAACGTCACTGAGATGTGATTGCCAATTATTCCTAGTGATTCCACTAATATGGACTCAGCTAATGCTGCCAGGTAATCAGTGTCAGTCCAAGATCTTCAAGGAAGGTGGCTGTGCTCTTCGGAATGGTACCCCTTGATCCGAACCATATAATTAAACTGTTTAAAAAGTTCTATTAGGTTTTTAATATAATGAACATTTAAAGTTGTAAAATGACGGCAATCTTTGCAATGAGTATGATTTTACAAATACTTTACGAAATTCATATAATTTCTGCAAAATGTGCTTTGCGTCGTATCATTTACAGGATTATAAGCGCATTGATGAAGATTCTATGAGTTTATTTACCTTGAGAGTCCTCCGGAGCATAAGATGGTCCCCATGCGGTGCGCGTGACGCTACGGTGCGGGAGATCTAGAGAGAGCTGTCGAAGGGCCACGAAGCTTCGTCCTACTGAAGAAGGTCTTCTCTCATCGGATCTCGTCGAGTGGAAGGGAGGTTCGGCCCTTCACCAGCTCGGGCGCTCTCTTCGCCTGGATCCTTGGGAATTCGCTTTACTTGCAAAGGATTCAGCAAAGATGTCGGTTTGGATTTTTAACGGGAAACCACTTCAAGGTTATATGGTCAGATTTTGTTGTGACGCGTATCTTTGGTCATAATGTATGAGAATGAGTGTTTGTGCATTTTGATTGTACACCATATAATTATACAGAATTTGTGACCAATGTAACGAAATACTGACAGTAAAACATATACTGACAAACTGCAGACAAGAGAACCACCACGAGACGTACCTGTGGACCTGAGCGAACATATACAGAAAAATGTAAATCTTTTATATATTTTTTCTCGCATAACGTTGTTAACCTTTATTTTTAACGGCTAAAGTTTTTAATCACTAATATTGAGCAACGAAAGTTGCGGTGCACAAGTAAAATAAATACAAAATTATTATGCAATTAATCCAGAGTTTTTCAATGTTTTATGTGTCACATTTACATTATTTGTTTTGTTTTTTAAACTTCTTTTCTTTTGATTACTTCCATTTCTAGTTAATAATTAGATGTATATGTAAGATCATAGAAATGTATAACTGTATAACTATTTTTGTAATTTGTAATATTGAATGTATATGTATAATTAATTCCAAAGGCATATTTGTGTTTATGATTGGATCTATATGTACAAATTATATAGAGCGAATCGCCTTTGTAGCGGATGCTCATCAAAAAATTAATATAACTATTAATATTAAAATTGTATTTTGTTTTTTGTTTTTTTTTTTTGCCACGAAACTTCGTATATATTATTCCCCTAGTAAACGATTGAACTAGTTCGTTCAATTGGTTCGTTCGGTGGGGAGGGGGTTTACTCCGGACCCAAATTACCAATTTGAATCCCTCATTCCCAAATCCGATGTTGTTCGATACCTAGGCTTCCACCTCGACAAGAGACTTACTTGGAACACACACACAAAAACCAAACGACAAGAACTAAACAGACGCTACGGCCTACTTAGGCGACAAATAGGTCCTAAATCAAAACTCAGTACTGAAAACAAACTAACAATCTACAAAACGATTATTAAACCGATTTGGACATACGGCATTGAACTATGGGGTACAGCAAAACCTTCCAACTTAAACCGAATCCAAACCTTCCAGTCCAAAGTCCTTCGCCGGATCCTTAATGCTCCCTTCTACGTCAACAATAATATCATCCACCGAGACCTCGAAATTCCCTTTGTCGCTGAATTAGCTAAAACCCGCTTCTCCACTTTTCATTCCAAGCTATCCTTTCATCCCAATCCCCTTGCCCAATCCCTTTCCACAGATGCGATCCCTTCCAATCCCCCGAGCCGCCTGAAAAGAAAGTGGCCTAGGGACCAACTGTAACACTTAAAAACATTATTCATTCCTTAGGGAGTGACAGCAATGGCTGCCTTCTCCCCTCTGTTCATACTTGTGTATAGCTATGTATGAGATATTTATTTAATTATTGTATTTATGTATACAGATTGTAAATATTCAATAAAAAAAAAAAAAATTACCAATTTGCTCATACCAGTCGTTATTTCGGTTGTATTGTAACGAAAATCGGTTCATTAGGATTGTGGGTTTTACTCTGTATTATGTTAAAAGTGAATTGCCGCAACATCAGCATTAGTTGTAACTTCTACCACTGGGAGCGCTGCACATGGACACTGAATCTGGATTCTACTGTACATTGAGTCAGCTGTTAATAATAAATACCAACGAGAAAAAGGAGTCATGTATATATATATATATATATATATATATATATATATATATATATATATATATATACAGGGTGGCTCAGATAAGCGGGCCACAAGAGAAATAACTACTAAACGGTTGGAGATATCAAAATTTTATTTATTTTCTTTTTTAGTTTACACTACTAAAATCGTTTTGTAGAATGCTGAGCACACTCTCCTAAGATGAATTACTCCTCCCTTAACAAAAATACTACTTAAATCAATTACAGTGTTTCTTTTTTGGAATTTCAGATGAGAAATGCAAATAAAAACGTATTTTTACAGAGAACTACTTGACGCATCGAAACCCCGTTTGCACGGTTCTTCATTGTTATGTTAGTACTTTTTAAAAATGTAATGCAACATACGGATAAGCAGGGAGCTCATACATTCAAAGGTCTATTTGAGCCTTTAGAAGTGTTTTTTTCTCATTTCCGATGGCACTATTTTATAGATCCCGACTACAACTTTGCACCTTTGAAAACGTTTGATATCTCCGAAAGTGTAGTAGTTATTTCTTTTATGGCTAGCTTATCTGGGCCACCCTGTATATATATATATATATATATATATATATATATATATATATATATATATATAGGTTATTTTAAGCAAATTATTCAGGAATCCAGTGTACACTATCCATACTGTGACGAATCCTTACTGTGTGCAGCTCCTGCGCGACGGACTTTTTTCTAATGCTTGTTATTGGATATTTTATATTATTTGTTTGTTTATGTTTGTAAATACTTTGCTTGGTATTATCTCGTAATACTATTTAGATGATATCTATATTAACAGGATATATGTAAAGCGCGTAGCGTTTGTACACGGCATTGCCCTAAAAGCACAGCATATGCATAAAAAAATTATTTAAATCAATGTTTATGTTGACGTATCAGCTTGATATACTCAACATAAACAACGACGAGCTTGATATACTTCGTCAACTACGACCATATCAATTTGTCCACATGCTGACATAAATCATTTAGTTTCAAATAAAATACTCCGTCTGTGATTGGATGAGGTAGGCAAAGGCTGCATGAATATATTGTCTAGGAAGGTAGTGAAGGGTTGATGTGTTTGTAAAAGGGTTCTTGTCGTCGAGAGAGGTGAATAGGACGGTATGGCTTTTGATCTGGTTACAAAGGAAGACCGCAAGATCCCTTGACAGCGTAGCGGGTACAAGCCGCAACCCGCAACCTCCGTCATTCTTTGTTCCGCCATATACCGACTACCGAGAAATTTCAGCGAAAACAATTGCGCGAGAATGCTTATTGCACCTTCCTTTGCATTGGTTCAGACGAAACACGTTCTCGGATACATTTAGGCTTGTTCTAAAATAGCAGCTCATATAAGCACTTTCACAAGAGTTCGGTTGCGTTTGAGTTCAAGGGATCAGAACGGCTTGGTCATTGGATCTCTTAGCGCGTTTCCTCTCTCCATCCCCCGAATAGGGATAGGTAACCCGATTATGAGATTCACCTCATAGCAAAATCTGGATGTGCCGACCAGAAAATTCCACGTTTCAGAACCCTTTGGTCTCTGGTACGATACGAGCGATGAGTGATAAGCGAAAAGTATCAGAGCGACGTCGCTCACGATAATTTTAAGCTGGAGTGCAGTAGGAATGATGGAGGACTGGCAACAATAGGCTTGAGCGGCCGGGCGACGTCGCTTGCAGGTTGCCGGGGATGTTTTTGTTTATTGGTTTAGATTTGCTTTTGTGAACTTGTGAAAAATGTAAAGATACATAATAGTGTCGATACAAATGCAAAGTATCGAATGTAAAAAATGGATTGATTCCTTATAGATGACATTATATATACTTTATCCTATGATATATGGTTTGATTTTCTGTAATTGATAATTATTTTTCTTCAATTTTCGAGAGTTTATCACAAAGTACGTCAGCCCAACAGCAATCAGAAAAACTGAATATGAAAAATGCGTTTTTCACATTCGATACTTTGCATTTGTATCGACGATATGTATATACACATAGCCGCCAAAACTTTACAGCCATCCCGTCCCCGTAAATTTACCTTCTTATTTCTGTCGTCTGCAAACCCGCTACGACTTCACATCCTTCGCGTAGCCACAGAAGGGCTCAGAAATTAGTAAGATCTCTCAGAGGGACATATATGGCCCACCATATTACTTGAAAGCATATTTCTTTCAATACAATAAGTAAAGATTGGCAGGTGTTTTTCAATGCCCTAAAATAAAAATAAAAAAAAAACGTTTTGTGTGTTAAAGTTTTAAACATAATGTAATAGAAATCTAGCACTTACGATTTGTTGATTGCAAGAGTAATGTACTGTTTGCACTCCAATACTTTCTTCGGACTCTATTCTGTAGATAAATATTGCTTACCTGAAAAAAAAAAAAAAAAAAAAAAATTACTTCCTCTAAATGCACAAATTATTCCAACTTACGTATTTGAATTTATAAAAGATGATGAATCACGAGAAATATTATGTACATTCATCACAACAACTATTAATAGTTGTAATAATTAATTTGTTTTAAACAGCTCACTTTTAGCAAGACGCTTTTAGCTGAATACTTATTTTTAGCTGATATCGAAGGAATAAAGCTATACCAGACTGGACCCAAGTCAAGCCTTGAGTACTTCCTTAACAATATTGACGTAGGATTATGTCGTATCTGGGCAGCCTAACTCCGTCATCAGAACCTTTGTCAGTCAGCAAAACCTACTTCGAAATCTGTATTTATCCGTACGTGGCATTATGTTTTCCGATAAGCCTTTTCGGAAGAATTCCCTTAGCCCTATAGATGCTCAGTGGGTAGGTCTCTGAGTGCAGAGGCCATCTACCGTCCTGTCCACAGGATTCCTTGCGCTTGGTGGCTTAGGCTAAGTGCAGATGTCCTATCCAGGCCATCTACCCTCCTGTCCAAGGGATTCCTTGTGCTTGGTGGCTTAGGCTAAGTGCAGATGTCCTCTCCAGGCCATCTACCCTCCTGTCCACAGGATTCTTTGCGCTTGGTGGCTTAGACTGAGTGCAGAAGTCCTCTCGAGGCCATCTACCCTCCTGTCCAGAGGATTCCCTGCGCTTTGTGGCTCAGGCGTTCTTCTTTGTTTTTCTCTTTTAGATAGTGTTGGAATACCTGCCACCCTTTCTAAAAGTGCAAGGTGGAGCAGGAAATTCTTCCCCTTGCCTTAAAGCTGCAAAGTGTGACGAGCTTCACGTGCCTTACTGTGCTACGAGTGTGAGCAACACATACTTTTTATTTGGATTCTACTATTCGATCTTGCATATGCCGACGTTAGCAGTAGTGAGCAGTGAAAGGCATGCCTGCATATACCGTCGTTAGAAATGTTGAGCAGTGATAGGCATGCCGGCATTTGCCGGCGATAACAGTGGTGAGCGGTGTGAGGCGTGTCAGCATATTACCGTCGTTAGAAATGGTGAGCAGTGATAGGCATGCCGGCATTTGCCGACGATAACAGTGGTGAGCAGTGTGAGGCGTGTAGGCTAGAAGTGGTGAGCAAGGAGAGGCACGTCGACATGTGCCGTCGCTAGAAGTGGTGATCAGTGAGAGGCATCTCTGCATACGCAGTTGCTAGAAGTGGTGATAAGCAGTGTAAGGCAAGTCAGCATATGCCTTCGTTAGAAGTTGCAAGCAATGTAAGGTTTTTTGGCATATTCCGTCGTTCGCAAGGGAGACTCCGCTGCATCGGCATATGCCGTCGTTAGCAAGGGAGAATACGCTGCATCGGCATATGCCGTCGTTAGCAAGGGAGTATCCGTTGCATCGGCATATGCCGTCGTTAGCAAGGGAGAATCCGCTGCATTTGCATATGCCGTCGTTAGCAAGGGAGAATCCGCTGCATCGGCATATTCCGTCTATTTATTCCCCACTAATAGAGCAATGAATGCATTAGTTATCCATTGTTTCTTGTAGATGCGTTAATGCGTCTCTTACTCCTGTAAAAGGGGAATCGTCATATTGTTACTTTACTTATAATAAATGTTTATCTGCCCTTTCTGATTTTAATTCTCCCGGCCAAGAGGGACCGTTCGCGGCCTGAAATCTAATTTACAGCGCGTAAACTCGACCACTGGCAAACGGATTTCCCAGTTCCCAGTTGGCCTCATTCGATAAATTACACGGACATTTGACAGCAGGAATTATTTCATGAATTAATCCTTTCTTCCAGAGGAGTGAAAAATAATGTAGGATCGGTTTTCGAAACTGAAACGATATCGCTTGTATACTGTTTGTTATATTCTTTACATACTGGAACACAGACATACCAGGTGACGAAAACCATTCATCCACCCCCTAAAAGTATTTGTTTTTTTTTTAAACATATCCTTAAAGCATCTTTTTAATAACACGATAGTAGTTCTTTTACTAAATTACATTGGTTAGGTATTTATTAGAAGTTACGCTAATGATTAGGGATTATAATTTTCATTAAACTCTCATAAATTTGGCCACCAGGCCAGGTTTAGGTTGAGAACGCGTTCAGAACAGTATGACTTTTTTTAGCCCACCGATGGCTGCGAAAAAGGGTCATGTAAAGTCCAGTAGTCCTACCCGATATTTCGGAAACCTACAATGACGTCCATTGCCTATGAGAATGTGAAAAGTCTTATAGAATGTTTGGAGAACAATGCCTCTGAGAATTTCAGACGTCCTATCCAAAATTTAGGGAACTTACAATGTTTTCCATTACCTCTGAGAATGTGGGATGTGCTACCCAATATTGAGGGAACGTTCAAGTTTTTCCATTGGCTCTAGGAATTTGGGAAGGCCTATCCAATATTTAGAGAACTTACCATGTCGGCCAATGCCTCCGAGAAGTCCTATACAATATTTGAGGAACTGTCCATTGTCTCTGAAAATGTGGGAAGTCTTATGCCCTATTTGGGGAACGTACAATGTTGTCCACTGCCTCCGAGAATGTGTCCAATCCAATTTTAAAGTAAGAGGAAATGATAAGCAATCCCTGGTAACTAAAGGAAGCAGTAAAAGCATTATATTGTAAATAAGTTCTCTCTTATGTGAGAGTAGGCCATTCTGCTCTGGGAAGGCGATTACAGGGAATTGAGGGCGGGCTAGGGACTTTGCTAAGACCCAAAGGGAGGTGGGGTTGCTATCAGCTTGTCCACTAGTAATAGACCAAGGGTTTTAAGCTCAGGCACCAGCAAATGCTTAACCTTCGTCCGTCTAGCGTATTTTTTCTAGCTCCACTTTATTTCGAATGGACCGTTGGTATTTAATAGTCTTTATATATCCTATATATAAATTTATTCAAAGTAAACACAAGTAATGTATTTCAGCCCAAAGACAATTCAGACACGCAGAAAAAGAAAATAAGCTTACAATGCCTTTGGCTACCAGCAAGGAATAAACCTGACTGAGAAGGCCTGCCTGACGCAAGTGGAGAGGATTCCAGCGGAATATAGCTGGAAGAAGTAGGAGACGCTGGAGAATAACCCGTTCCATCTATATACAGTGGAACATGGATAATTCGAACTTCGATAATTCGAAATCGTCGTTAATTCGAATATTTCTCTAGCTCCCTAGAATTTAGGGCATAAACAATTAAAAAAATCGTGGTAAATTCGAATAAAATTTTGGATAATTTGAATTTTTTACGAGTCTTTACCTCCAATGGGAGATGTTCGATCTTAATTTATTTTTAAAATATTGTCCCCTCGGGTAGGAAGGATAGTAAGATACGGATGTAGGGGTATCGGGACAAGAAGCGCGGTGGTTCCATCTATGAGAGGTAAAAAAAGTGTGTTGATTTGACATGGAATGACTCATAGTCTAGTTCTTGGAGTTCAGGATTTCTGCAATGTGAAGGGTCGCGCTTCCTCCCTTCCAGGGGTTGTAGTACATACACCATCTTGTCGTTTTATCCTAGAATTCCCTTCCACCATCCCTCCCATCATCCTTTCTTATTCAGTTATAAGTGAGTCAGCGTCTAGATCTGTTGTATTGTTTGTGCCTTGAATATCCGGTGTACAGCGCAGTTCAGTGACCTCTTGATTTAAGATGTCGAAGCCTACCAGTTATAAAACTTTAACGTTGCCAGAGAAAATAGCTGCAATTAATGAAGTTGAAAATGGAATAAAGAAAAAATCTGAAATTGCCAGGGGCTTTAGAATTCCTTCTAACACTTTATCAACTTACCTGAAAAATAATGAAAAAATTCTTGCCCATGAAAATGACTTTTTTCAAAACAATAGACTTTTATTTTTACTTTTTTTATAAATTATTTATTACATATGTACGTAATCATATATGAAATATTTGATATTGTTTAAATAGAATGTGAGAAATTATGAAATTCGCTTTTTTACCCCTTTTTTTTCTAAAACGTTTATAATTCGAATTTTGGATAATTCGAACTTCGAACACAAATCGGTCCCTAGAGGTTCGAATTATCCAAGTTCTACTGTATATCTATATATATAAAAATCACGTGTCTGTCTGTTTTTCTGCTTGTCTGTTTGTTCCTTATACAAATCCACACCGTTTGACCGATTTGGACCAAACTTCGCACATATGTACGTCTTGATATGGGAAATCTCGTAGGCTAGCTCAAAATCGTCTAGGATTCATAGTTTGGAGTTAACTTTTTTATTGAAACTGATGAAGTGTGTAAATAACAATAAGAACAAGGCTAAAAGTATTTTGGAATTGTTTACACTGATGTGGACCTTTTTTTAACTATGAGTCTCAAAGGTGAAAAATATTTTGTTTCATTTATAGATGATTATAGTAAGATTGCCCTTATGATAAATTCTTCATAATTGTTCAGTATTGTTTATTGTTATTTAATTGTTTAGTGATGAATTCCCTTTGTCACGGTCTCACTGATGTATAAATAAATAAATAGTAAGATTGCTAGGATTTAAACTATTAAACCTAAAACAGAAGTTTTTCATTCCTTTGTTCAATAAGTAAATGAGGTTTAAAACTTAGGAAATAAGAGAATTGGTATTATGAGATGTGACATTGGTAAGGAATATTTAAATAGTAAGAATTATGACTACCAAAAAAAAAAGGGTATCATAATTAATCCCTGCCCCTCATATGTTCATGAATTAAACGGTGTGATTTACTAGAACAATTATGAATATATCTCATTGCTTACTGGCAGAAGCTATTGTAGAAAAAAATGTTGGCCAGAAATGGTCTGTGCAGCAACTTATTTGAAAAATCTCTCTTTAGCTAACACCATTGACAATAAAATACCCTATGAAATCTGTTTTCGAAAGAAACCAGATGTTTCTAACTTTAATTTATATGGTAGTAAAAATTTTGTTAGGAAACCAGAACAAATAATAACTTCTAAATGGGATAAAATGGTGAATATGTGCATTTTAATCGGTTATAGTGAAGTGGGATATAAAGTACTTTTGAATAATAAAATCATTGTCGCTAGGCATGTTGATGTTATCCAAGAAAACATAAGCTGTATTGGATTGGCTGAGGGTGAATCTGATAAAGTTCAAGCGATTGTGATTTTTGGGATAGAGAAAAAGATAGTTTGAAACAAAATAATGCTTGAGATTTTGTTGAAATAAGAAAGTTGAAGATATCAAATGGGTCTAAATGTTGAACAGAAGGAAAATCCACCACTGGTTTTCTTATTAGGTTATTTGGTAATGTATTATACTGGAAATCGAGAAAGAAAAAAAATGTTACAGAAGAGTCTACATATGCAGAATATGTAGCTTTAAGTGAAGTTTAATTTTCCAAGACTTTCCAAAAAGATAGATTTTTGTTTTAAACATTAAAAACTCCTTTGTGAACAATGTCATTTTGTAAAGGACTTAAATTTATGAACTTGAAATTAATTCTCTCACATACATATGCTAATATTATTAAAATATTATATTACATGTTGTTATATTTAACTTATATTTTTATTCGCATATAGATAGATGTACATAATAAATTACATAAATGTTTATAATCATACAAATGAATGTATATAAATGAATTAATTTTCACCACATTTTGAAACATTATTTTATTATTATAAGAGCTGTATGGTTCAGCAACCCTATTAATTTGGGCAGCCTCACTTTATTTTTTTTTTAAATAAAGTTATTCTTCTTATAATATTTCTTTTGCATGCTATTTTTTTTGCAGATAAATTAATGTATTAAAATATTATTTTTATAAGAAGAGGAAGTCACGTGAATTGTGGTGTTCTAATAAATGAATAAGTAATTAAATTTTCCATGCAATTTTTTATTAATTTAATATCCATAATAATTTAATCATTGTATTCTGACACATGCTTTCTTTTGTCTGAGATAGTTATATCCTCTGACTGTCACCATTTAGTCGGAGGGCTGGTAACGCACATTTCATGAAGTGTTTTATGCACCTTGGAATTTTTGTGTATTGCATGTCGTGGATAGGTAAGGCATATATGTGTATCCTGGACACATACCTTGGAACACCAGGTACTGCACATAGGGGAAAGGTGGTAAAAAAATATGTCACTAAAATGGTATTTTATTCAGAAGCCAACAATCTTTAATGTATAATTAAGGCAAGTTGCTTTATTTCTAGAACAGCCACAGCTGTCCTGTCCAGATGATTGGTGCTCTCACTCACTCTTACGGTTACACGCAGTGTATTGCTATCTATCATCGGCTGAATTTATTTTCATGTTTGCTGATTACTAAACCTCACAAAAAGTGTCTGCCCTTTTGTAATTATTTTCAATTATGGTGTTTACATAGCAGTGTGAAGAAGAGACTTCATTTAATATTACAAAAAACCCACTTCGGTTTTTTTTTAATATGTATCCCACTTAAAAGTGTCTGCCTTATATATTATTCATTATAGAATTGCCTTAATTTTACATTAAAGACTTATGGCTTCTGAATAAAACACTATTTTTGGCCCATAGTTTGTTACTGATTACCATGCGCAGTACCTGGTGTTTCAAGGTATGTCCAGCAACCACATACTTAACTTTTTATCTACACTAGAGACCCACTATAGCACAATTTCAAGGCACATAAAACACTTGAAAAGTGTGTTACCAGCTCTTGGACTAAATGTTTAAATACGGTTGCAATCCTGGTAAAAATATTGTTGCTCGCCAAGTCAATGTCGTTATTGAAATTCCCAAATACCTTTATTTCATTGTTGTCCATAACTGCAAGAAAAATATCTTAAATTTGTTTTTATTCTTAGAGGCCCCTATTTCCTGTGATAGAAGGACTATCCTTATAGAAGAGCTCATGAACCATAAAATTTGAAACAGAAGCTTTAATAGAAAGGAAAAAAAAGTGAACAAAAATATGTGAAAGTGTATTTGAAACAACGAACTATGTTTTTAAAACTTTCCTTTTGGCATAAATAACATAAACCCTGCACGACTTACCTACTTTTTCATTCATAAAAAAAAACTCAGTTACGGATTATTACATGAACAGGTAAACAATATAACATATTAATATTACATTTGCGCAAGGTTGAGCTTGCGATGCGAGGCTAGCTTTAGATGCGAAGCCCTTAAAATAAATAAATATTATATTTAAAAAAAAATCAATGAAAATATAGAATATAGTTTGAGTTGTATGTTATTACAACTTATAACTAATCATAACCTTAATTAAATGCCTCATTTGTATTGCTATTTTTTATGAATATTTATTTATGGACCACATATTTTTTTTTTCTTTAAAAAAATAAAACACAGGGAGTTTGGTTTGGATTTTCTTTAAAACGGTATTGCAATTAAATTATTTGGAATCATTTAATTGTAATACCATTTTAAAAGTAAGGGTACTTTTTAAAATAAGGGTACTTTTTAAAAAATAAGTATTAATTTATTTTCCACCCCACTTTCTCTAAAAAAAAAATGGAAAATAAATTTTTCAGCCGAGCTCTCAATTTATTATCTTATATTCTCATAATTTGGACCAATAAAATATAATCATTCATTTTTTTAAATATATAATATAAAGTAGGCGTACCATGGAAGCTGGGTTACAACTATTTAATATGAAGCATGTGTAGCATGGTAAGCCCGGCTACAGATATTTAACATAAAGTAGGTGTAGCATGGAAGCTGGGTTACAACTATTTAATATGAAGCATGTGTAGCATGGTAAGCCCGGCTACAGATATTTAATATAAAGTAGGTGTAGCATTGCACACTGGGTAACAGCTAGTATAAATATATATTCCACGTATTTCTGCCCAATTAATTACGTATACTCATTTTTTTTGGTTATATATAGCAAAGGTAAAAAAATAGTCTCCTTTTTCCTATGTACTACTTTTTTCTTGAATGGCCTTACATGTTTCGGGCCTTCATGCCACCTCCTCAGGTGTCATTAAATCATCCACATTTGTTGTCCACTTGCTATCCATATTAAGTCTTATATACTCCAGAAGTTAAAATAAAATTTGTCTTCCCACAAAATTTCATTCAAAAATTTATGGGAAGAAGAATTTTATTTTACCTTCTGGAATTAAGCAACCCCACGACCGGAAAAAATAAAAAATGAATACTGCTACCGCAACATGCTGTAACAACATAAACAAACATGCATTTCTACACCTGATGATGGCATATTTGTGTTGAAAGGCCTAGTGCAAAATAAAGACATTTCGTGGGAAGACGAAATTTATTTGTAATTAAGCAACCCAACTACTGGAAAACATTATATATATATATATATATATATATATATATATATATATATATATATATATATATATATTTGAATCGCCGTTATTTTCGAGATCAATGGGTTCTGAAACGTCAAATTTCCTAGTCAACAATTCCGGATTGCGACATGAGGTGAACCTCATAAGCGGGTTTCCTCCCCTTTAGAGGGAGGAAGGAACCGCGCTAAAAAGGTTAAACATACTCCCAAACACATAACCACTTTAACGAAAATAAATTACAACCCAAATACTTAATTTGCATTATAATGTATTCATAATAATGTTTGGTTGAAATTAATGTGGAGACCTCATTCATATTATCGAGTAGAGCTCATAAGAAGAACGATTATACCCCCCCCCCTCTCCCCTCCCCCTTGTAGAAATTTGAATAATGGATGAGAACATTATAGAAATTGATGTAAAATGTATTATAAGTACAGCATTACTAGGGAGAATGTATGGCGCTGCTTGAACCCTTCAATAAACGTTTAATCTTTTTCATAAATATCAGACAGAAAACAGTAATCTTTCATCAATAGAATTCATTAGTATCCGATGACTATGAAAGACGTCTTGTTCTTACTAAATCCCTGGGATCGAAAAAGTTATTTTTCTTTTTTATCGAAAAATTTAAAATATAACTGTTAATATTTTTTATTTTATAAGTTAAAAAATAACTGTTAAAAAAACCTTTTATTTAAAAGTTTTAAGAGTAAAAGTTATTTAGGAACTCCTAAAATTATGTGCATGAAAAAAGAAGTTAATGTAATAATTTAATTTTTTTCAATGTGAAACAAAAGTTTTCAGTATTTTAGTCAAGCATTTTAGGGTTTTGTTGGTTTATAATACCTGGAATACTGGGAAGAAAGAAAATACACTCTTCCATACCTATATCAACTAGCACTTATCCTTCACCCCCAGCCCAGCCAAGTAAGTGTTGAAACAGCCTTTATACATTAAATGGTTATAGATATAATCTAAATTCCGCAAACTTACAGGATAAAGTTTTATTGAAATGGAATTAATTCTTCAAAATAAGTGAAATGTTCTTTCTTTAAAAAATTATTTTTGTTTATTTACTGAAATATATTTGTTGATACAAAACGAAAAATAAACATTAGCTTTAATTTATTCCTTTAAAATTTTTTCTATTAAGTATTTTAATAACAAATACTTTAAAACGTTTATTTTTTAAGTTGAAAAATAACATTATAAAAATTTTAAACACAAAAAGTTATTTTCGAACTTTTATTTTTTCATAATGAATATAAAAGTACAAGTTTAAACATACTTTTTTGAAATAAAAGTTAACTATTATTTTCGAAACCTGCTAAATCCTAAAGAGGAAGACCGATTCGCAGGAATTGCGACATCTAAGCGTGTTTCCATATTGGTCTTATCCCTATTGCCATTTGGAATTCCTGGAATAAATACGGTTATTATTTTAAATAAAAGTAAAATACTTCTCCTTTTAAACTGCCAAATACGTTTTACTACTAAAAAAAATTACAAAAATAACATGCAATAAAAAACTAAGGGAAACAGACAAAAATAACTGTTCAAATTAAATAAGTAAATATAATTACATTTTGTAATGTCTCCTCATGGTAAGCGAGATGACTAGGGAGTGCCGTATCCCATTCCTCAACCAGCAGCAGTAGGAAGTACTGGAGCTGGAAAAGGGACGAGAGAACTCCAGACAGTCTCGGGGCTTGTGGGGAGAAGATAACCTCCGTTATCACTCCCTTGTATTGCTTAAAGCAGATCGCGGGGCCACATCTTGTTCAACCGTCCTGCTGGAGAATAGAGATGGTTGGGAGTAGACAGTGACTGGAAAGCAGGATTAGGGTTTAGGGATAATTTGTGGTGAAAGTTTGAAAATCGGATGGGGATAAGGTCTTGTATTAGATTGAATGAAATAATGATCAATGAATTAGCTTGGCACTCCTTGGCCCCCAGCAAGTAATTCCCCATTGAAATATGAAAATGTTCTACCTAACGATATAATTTATTATGGGTAAAACTATATACATGCAGCACCCCGAATATTAACACTTCAAATTGAAATAATCAAGTATAGTTTCTGTTTAAAGAATTGCAGAGTAATTACAGGAACAGAACTGTCGGTATGCCGTAAAAAAAATTGATATCAGACTGCCTATTCGACCCTAAAACATGGGACAAATCTACAGAAATTCTGGTACTCACTGCTCCCCAGTGTTATTAACTGTTTGTATTCCAAGTTATGACACTAGGGATAATCACGGGGACGAACCAAGACGACGCAGCATTTGCAGTTCGGACTTATTGGTCATAATGGAATATTTATTTATTTTATTGAAGTTAAAATAATTTTTAAAAAGTAAAATCCCAATAGAGAAATATAAAGAAAGTGGCTGATGTAGTATTGCCTGGGGATTGTATGGTAGGGGAGAGAGGAGAAAACATCTGGATTGAAAAGAAGCTAAGCTACGTGCTTCTTGGCTCGGATGTAGGAACAGGGAAAGGAGTGGCTATTCCAAAGATTTGTAGTGTTCACTTTATGCTTGGGGGGTTGCTGTTCTGTCGGCCTCTACGTCTTGACCATTTCCTTGGCAACTAGTGCTCTGGTGTTGCTTGGAGTTTTGTTCGAGTTACTGGCTGCTAAATGGGTGCTTGGTGCAGAGCAGTATTTAAGCCTGGAATTACCTAGCTTTGGAAGCTTAACCAGGTAGGATCGTCGAATGCTAAGCACTGCGCTTCAAATGTTTTTGTTTTGTTTTTTTACGGCGCATCGATATCTAGGCAATTAGAACCAGTTAGAATTTTTGTTCATATCCATCTAACTCTCCCTCCAACTTAAAAGATGAAAATGAGTTAGCAAGTATCCTATCATGTTTCTCCTGAGAATAACTTCGATTTCAAGAAAAAAGATTTCAACGAAGACAAGAGATTCTTTATCACCAATCCAACTTATAATGAAAATGATGTAGCAAGTATGCTATCACATTTCGACTTGAAATAACTTCAATTACATGAGTGAACTATTTCAACGAAGGCGAGAGATTCTTTACCACCAATACAACTTACATGATGAAAATCACTTAGAAATTTCGACTTGGAATATCTTCAATTACAAGAACCAACGCTTTCAAAGGAGACAAGAGATTCTTTACCACCAATCCAACTTACAAGATGAAAATTACTTAGGAAGTATCCTATCACATTTCGACTTGGAATAACTTCAGTTACAAGAACCAACGATTTCAACGAAGGCGAGAGATACTTTACCACCAACCCAACTTACAAGATAAAAATGAAGTAGAAAGTATCCTATCACATTTCGACTTGGAATAACCTCAGTTACAAGAACCAACGATTTCAACGAAGGCGAGAGATTCTTTACCACCAATCCAACATACAACAAGAAAATGTCGTAGCAAGTATCCTATCACATTTCGACTTGGAATAACTTCAGTTACAAGAGCCAACGATTTCAACAAAGGCGAGAGATACTTTACCATCAATCCAACTTACAACATGAAAATGAAGTAGAAAGTATCCTATCACATTTCAATTTGGAATAACCTCAGTTACAAGAACCAACGATTTCAACGAAGGCGAGAGATTCTTTACCACCAATCCAACTTACTACATGAAAATGAAGTAGAAAGTATCCTATCAAATTTCGACTTGGAATATTATCAATTACAAGAATCAACTTACAACAAGAATATCTCGTAGCAAGTTATCACCAATCCAACTTATAATGAAAATGATGTAGCAAGTATGCTATCACATTTCGACTTGAAATAACTTCAATTACATGAGTGAACTATTTCAACGAAGGCGAGAGATTCTTTACCACCAATACAACTTACATGATGAAAATCACTTAGAAATTTCGACATGGAATAACTTCAGTTACAAGAACCAACTTACAACATGAATATCTCGTAGCAAGTATCTTATCACATTTCGACTTGGAATAACTTCAGTTACAAGAACCAACGATTTCAACGAAGGCGAAAGATTCTTTACCACCAATCCAACTTACAACATGAAAATGAAGTAGAAAGTATCCTATCACATTTCGACATGGAATAACTTCAGTTACAAGAACCAACTTACAACATGAATATCTCGTAGCAAGTATCTTATCACATTTCGACTTGGAATAACTTCAGTTACAAGAACCAACGATTTCAACCAAGGCGAGAGATTCTTTACCACCAATCCAACTTACAACATGAAAATGAAGTAGAAAGTATCCTATCAAATTCGACTTGGAATATCTTCTATTACAAGAAGCAACTTACAACATGAATATCTCGTAGCAAGTATCTTATCACATTTCGACTTGGAATAAGTTCAGTTACAAGAACCAACGATTTCAACGAAGGCGAGAGATTCTTTACCACCAATCCAACTTACTACATGAAAATGAAGTAGAAAGTATCCTTTCAAATTTCGACTTGGAATATTTTCAATTACAAGAACCAACTTACAACATGAATATCTCGTAGCAAGTATCCTATCACATTTCGACTTGGAATAACTTCAGCTACAAGAACCAACGATTTCAACGAAGGCGAGAGATACTTTACCACCAACCCAACTTACAAGATAAAAATGAAGTAGAAAGTATCCTATCACATTTCGACTTGGAATAACCTCAGTTACAAGAACCAACTTACAACATGAATATCTCGTAGCAAGTATCCTATCAAATTTCGACTTGGAATAACCTCAGTTACAAGAACCAACTTACAACATGAATATCTCGTAGCAAGTATCCTATCACATTTCGACTTGGAATAACTTCAGTTACAAGAACCAACAATTTCAACGAAGGCGAGAGATTCTTTATCACCAATCCAACTTACAAGATGAAAATGACGTAGCAAGTATCCTATCAAATATAACATAGATTGCAAGAACTAACGATTTTAATGAAGACGAGAAAATACCAAAATGCAATATGAAAATGCCAAAGAAAAAGAAAGGAGCATATTTTTGACTATGATGTTAAATCAATACTACGACATAAGAGAGGACGATGTATATATATACATGTACACGGTGTCCCCCAAAATGAAGGTAAGATAAAACATATACTTTAATGATTTTTATATTGTCATTCTGAAAGAATGCCTATTCACAATTGTGTTCTAGTTTTTTTGCGTTTTTCTCGGAAATGAACCAACAACGAGAAATACCCCAAAGAATTTTTTTTCATTCTGCATCGATTCCCGAAGTTTAGCCATTTATTTTCGGGATACCTTGTACGCGTGCTATTCCAAATAATAAAAATAATAATAATGCAAACCGAAAGTAAAAATGCACACTATGCGAATTGTACGATAGTAGCCTTCATATTTTTCTACACTATAAACTTTATGAAAAAATATATATATATATATATATATATATATGTATATATAAAAAAAAATCAGTCCCGTAACAGGCCACGAGGGCCCTGAGGGGCAGATACTATAGAGGTATCTGATTCATGACCATACGGCACACTAGGGAGATAGTGTGGTCAGTACTATGCTCCGGCCGCCTGATTTTCCCCTTGGCTGCTTCGACTGGTAGAGTCATTAGCACCCAAGGTACCCATTATTAATTATATATATATATATATATATATTCTTGTTTATGATGAAGATTCTACTAATTAGAAATATAGGCGGGTAAAAGCAATTCCTAAGGCCCCATTTATTAATGATGACAAGGAGTTCTGAAATGGCATTAGTTCGTGTGACATTAGCAACTATGAGGAGTAGAGAGGAGTAGAGAGGAATATATCAGGGATCTATGGGTATCACCTTACGAGATCTCATGACGGCGCATTGATAATTCAAACGGTAATTACGCAGTAATAGCAATCAAGTTACCGTAACTCTGATGTTCCCTCATAATGTAGCTCATAGAATCCGAGAAGTACCTGCCTAGCCTCAGGGGTGGAGATTATCTCCCTATGGTGTCGTGAAACGGAGGTAATGTTCATGTACTGATATCGGAAACTGTGTTATCATAGCGAGTAAAAAAAAAAACAGTAAAAATACGGACTCGCAGGAAGTACGTCATCTTAGCGCGGTTCCGTTCCTATTCCTAGCGTCATTTGGAAAGGTTGAAATAGAAACTGTTATAATTTTGTTTAGACCTTTCGTGAAATACTTTTAGAGCCCCAGATACTTGACAAAGGGCCAGCGTACCCTTACCTGGCAGTGTCGGCCTGTCTTCACCATCCACGATAATACAAACTAGAAGTACTTATTTCACAGTTCAATGCATTGAAAAATATCAAAATGTTTCTCATGTTCTTGTATTGTTTGTCTACTATAATTATAATTCTACAAATATATACAATTTAAAACAAAAAGCAACCAATTAAAAAGTGAGTTAAACAACGACAAAAACCCGTTCAAAAGAACAAAATAAACACGTTTAAAGTTTAAGCTTTGAGGGTCGCAGTGAGCAAGGGCAAAAAAGGCCCAGGTCCCTTTTTATTGTATTGTATTGTAAAGTTTTAAGCACTTATTTCTCCGATTTACAACGCCTTATTAAAAATGCCTCCAGAAGATATTTTGTACAAAATTTAGTATGTTTTCTAATGAGTACCTTCCACTTACCACGATTTCCCAACCGTTTTCGAGATATTAAGGATAATATACGAAGTTAATCCGTTGCCCTATGTACCTGTACAGGAGTCCTCAGAAACATTTCATCAAGAAATACTTTCGACCTGGGAGAGACCATGAAGCATTACAGCAATTCTTCACCAACATCAACACCAACACATATAACAGTCGCTTCTACTTCATCACGGAACCAATGAAGATTTATTTTATTTTATTGTTTTATTATATGCACTTTTGCATAACATGTATGTTTGTAAAATAAGGATCTATGTTTTATTATTTTGGGGTGGGGTCTCTCAGATTACTAGAGAATATTTATACTGGGGGATAGTTCCAACCAGAATTATTTTTATTTTTAGAAATATTTTTTTTTATTTATAATTTATCGGCATTAAGAAATTTTTTTACGATTCTAGCTGTGTCGAGTATAACTGCTTGCTGGGATAATATTAAGTGTCCCTCTGATATTTTTTTTTTTTTTTTTTTTTTTTTTTTTTTTTTACGGCGCATCTACAACTTGGCCATTAGCGCCTCCTCTGATGATTTCAGATATTTGGTGGCACTGACTGTAGTAATCGGTATCAAGCCATTGGCCGAAATAATAACTGCAGTAACTCTAGTGGAATCTAATTTATGGAGATCTTTTAACTGATTGGCCAAGTCTTAATATTTTCGCAGCTTTTCGCCATATGCTTTCCGGATATTCTCATCATTCGGCACTGAGATATCAATTATATCAGCAGTCTTATTATGCTTGTCGATGATGAGAATATTTGGTTTATTATAGTGAACAGTTCGGTCCGTAATCATAGCTTCGTCCCAGTAGATTTTAATTCTATTTATTATGATTTTAATTTTTTAGAAGTCTTTGTGGGACGTAGCGATAATACGGTGCTGTACTTTCCATAATGCCGAACCTTTCTGCTATTGTTTGATGATATATCTTGGCAACATTGTTGTGTCTCTGAAGGTAATCAGATCCCGCAAGAATTTCGCAGCCTACTGTCACGTGTTGAATCGGCTCATACGCCTTGTTACATAATCTGCACTTGTCCGAAATACTAATATCTTTTAAAAAGTGTCGTCGGTAGGATCGTGTTGCAATTACTTGGTCGTGGATGGCTATTACGAAACCCTCAGTTTCCGAAAATAGCCGACCAGAAGTCCACGATGCTACTGACAACGTCGTCTGCACCTCCGGATCAAATAAACAATTGCAATATCGCCCGTGCAATTCTTTCGTTTGCCATTCAGAAAGGCAATCAGAATATATTTATTAATATTTATTCTTCAACTGACCCTTTTCTCAATCTTCTTATCTTCGTGGTAGGCGGAAGGTCAAAAAATAAAATCTTCACCACTCAGTCTCACCAACTTTATTTCGTCCCTACATGTTTCACATCTTTATTGGTGCCTCTTCATGGGAAAAATTACAAAAGTAAAACTTACAGCCTCAACCTGAGGAGGATAACCTTCCACCAGTACGGCCACGTCTAGAATGATCATGGTCTGAAAGAATTCAATATGGCGAAAAGGTATGGAGTTTAGTCTCTTCCAGACTAGGAAAAATCATTAGTTTTTGTTTTCAATGATATTCAGTATATTAGGGTTTCTTGGGGTGCTGATTTTAAATCTGCAATTATTCTTGGTGTAAAGAAATGTATAATACTAGTTCACATGTAAACGAAAGCATATTTTTGAATATATTTGAGGAAATATAAATTATTTTTTAACGATTATATTTTTCTTTTAATCTACTCTATAAAAAAATGAATTGGTGAATGAATCATGTCGATATCATTTTCTAAACTCTATATAAAAAATAAAGCACTTTCAACCTATTTCATTTTATTTCTCGGCTCCTAAGGCGCATTGGACGGAACGATCGGACACGTGTCGACTATTTTTCGATGTAGAATCACCAGAAAAAAATTGATCCAAATCGGTGACCCCATTGCTGTATACTCCTGTTGAGGCCAACATGGTCGTTTTCAATTGTAAATAGTTATGTATATTAGCACGTAAGTTAGTCGTAAGTTTTCTATAAGTGTCTTTCGGCTGGGTTCGGGCGCCCTCGGGTCTTCTCGGCCGGTCGGCACAGACAGGTTGGCTGCTGGCGTCGAGCAAGGGACCACGCGTGCTGTTCTACGGTTCACGCTTTCCTTTATGTGTGTTTTAAGAGTCACCTGAAATGAACATCCCACAGTCTCCGCACATTTGCGGCAATAGAAGAGGCAGCAGCTGAACATAGAAGCTAGTACCTGGTACTCATCCACCCTGCGTTTGTGCTTGCTGTTCGTGAGTTTGTTTGTATTGTGACAACACTAACACTTTATTATTATTCGGCAAAATATATTTGTGAAGCTAATGCCCTATCCGTTACGCTTTTACGGCTGGATACGTAAAAGTGGTGGCGTAAGTCTCAGATTTGCAGATCAACTGCCATCGCCTCCATGGCTCAAGGACTATGTCACGGAGTTTCGATCTAAAATGGCCCGGTTCGATCCCAGCCTCAGACACTTATTTTTTTTCTCTTTCTTCTTTTTTTCTATGTTCATAGTAAAGAATTAATTTTATTATTCAATCAATAGAATTTTGTAAATTAATTTAAAATCTAATTATATCATTTATTAGCATTTTAAAATTTAACTAAATTAATATCCTAAGCACGGGTCGTATTATTATTTAAGTATCAGTAAATAAATTATAAGTTTTATTTAATTATTATTAATGTGTTTTCTATATGTCTCATATGATTTACGATTATTTAAGGCAAACTAATTAAACCTTATTTAGAAAACCATTCTTTTCTTTCCTTTTTTTTTGTCTTTATTTCCTGGTTTTCAGGGATTATTTGTAACCAGCCTATGGTATCATGGTTGGACTAGGAATGGCTTACCCTGAGCCACTACCCGCCATAACATTTTGGTCCTCCGGGCCGGATTGCAGTGCCTTGTTTATTTGTTGAGCAACATGTGTTTTTGATATTCCATTCTTTAAATATCAAAACTTTAAGGATTTGTACTTCAAATTTGTACTTGGCTTCAGCATTCTGCTATATTATTTAATTTTCATTTTGGTATTTTTCTCACGGTTGGTCGGTTTTGATAGGCTCATTTTTCTTTTTCCTTGCTTCTTGAAATCTTTCCATCTTTCGCCATGCCACGAATCGAAGACCTGTCCTCAGAGGACATTCGGGAGGTCAATACTCTCATCTCCAGACTCAAAGGGATCCCAGGTCAGATTAAAGCCATACGCGATCAAGGAATGAAGATCAAGACTGATCCTAGCCAGTTGTTCCTGTTTAAAGGGATGTATAAGGAGCTTAGACCTTATTTCCAACAGTTTAATGAGACATGGGATCTACTTCAAGGCTTTTATATTTCGCGAGGAATGCCTGAACAATTTCCTGGGGAAGAGAAGAAAAACTGGCCCAAGGTTGTGCGGGAATATTACTATGAAGCATGTGCGATTTATGAAGAGTACATGAATCCCACTCCTACATTTCCTATTAATCCTAGTGCATCCACTACATTGCCCGCGACAGCTGCCAATAACTCTGCATTGAATGAGAGTAAATCCGTTCGTGCAAGACTCCCACAAATAGAACTCCCACAATTCGATGGTAATTCCAAAGAATGGCCTGTTTTCAGAGATTGGTATAAGGCATTAATACACGACGAATCTACAATCTCCGACATGGAAAAATTCTTGTTCCTGGTTTCGTGTCTTAAGGGACCTGCTCGTTCTCTTGTGGCTACTGTCAGTCTTACAGAGTCAAATTATCAACAGGCTTGGAAGGTGCTCCTGGAACATTACGACGACAAGCGCAAACTTGCATACACCTATCTAAGAAAGGTCTTCGAGTTTAAGCCACTCACTGGACGCCCTAACGCCACAACCTTAAAGAATCTTATCACCAACGTTATCGAGGGCATCGATTCTCTTAAGCATCTCCAAATTCCCGATCTTGGTGACTTCATTCTGTCATTCTTGGTGTTAAGATGTTTAGATCCAGTCTCAAAACAAAATTTTGAAAAGAAGTACACGGATGTCGAATTTCCTACTTACCAAAATTTAGTTGATTACATAAAGGTTGAATGGAAATCCCTAGACACAATCTATTCTGAAGGTGAGCCATCTTCAAGTAGCAAGGCTTATACAAGTCAAAGTGCATCATCCCCTCGCTACGTCTCCTACTCTAAAGGTGCTTTATTTGCTGAGGGTACCACATCCGAATCAAGGCCCTCCAAGCAACATCCAAACTTTAAACAAAGTACCAATACCAGTCGTCAGTTCCAATGTCCCGTTTGCAATTCTACACATAGCCTATATCAATGCATTCAATTTAAGAAGGCCTCCCCTGCTAACAAGTTAGACCTTTTAAAAGATTGGCAAGGCTGTAAGAATTGCTTATCCGGTAAACATCGTACGAACGCCTGCACATCCATTAGAAGATGCACAACATGCAATCAAACACATCACACCTGGCTGCACCAACCCCAAACTGTGGCTACCCAGAATATTCAAAATGATGGTGGAGTCACTTTCACTAGCATCTCCGGTGGTAGAGACATATTATTAGGAACTGCCATCATTCAAATCATGGACTCAAAGGGAGTCTATAGGAGCATCAGAGCTGTCACTGATAGTGGCAGTCAAATCTCATTTATGACTGCAGAATGCGCCAAGGACTTGGGATTCACGATTCTACCCAGGAAGCAGAAGATAACGGGAATCGGACATGTGAATCTACCTAACACTCTGGGAAAATTAAATTGCAAGATTCGCTCCAACATTCAAGCTACTTCATCGCAGGAGCTCTCATCAGAGGTTGTAATTGTCACTGAAATTACCAGTGAACTTCCTCAGTCATCTTTGCCCGGCACAATTAAACATCACTACAAGGGTTATGCTTTAGCTGATCCCGATTTCTGGAAACCTGGCCCTGTAAACTTCTTATTAGGTGGGGACATGTTTTATGACATTGTAACAGGAGCTCCAGTGACAATAAACTCCAACATTCCAAAATTGTTACCCAGCATATTTGGCTTCATAGTAGCAGGACCCTTTAAATCATATTTGAAGGCGAATTCTGCCTCAAGTTTTTTCATTCAGTCTCAAGGAGAATTAAAAGACATCATGACCAAATTTTGGGAGGTAGAAGAGGTAACCCCTGTTATAGTCAAGTCTAAAGAGGATGATTATTGTGAAAGGCATTTCCGAGACACCCATTATCGCATGGAGTCGGGTCGCTATGTTGTATCATTACCCATCAAAGATTCGACCCATACTCTAAGGAACACCCAAGGTCAAGCCTTTAAAAGGCTTATGAATCTTGAAGCTAAGTTAGCTAAAGATCCGACTCTAAAAAGGGAGTATCATCAATTCATGAAGGACTATTTAGATTTGGGCCATATGCGGCCAGTTTCCATAGGATCAGCTGCCTACACCATACCTCATCATGCAGTAGTTAAACATCAAGACGGCAAGATGAAATTACGAGTAGTCTTTGATGCCTCATGTCACACATCTACCGGCTCATTGAACGAACACTTATTCGTTGGCCCAAAACTCCAATTGGACATCAGGGACATCTTAACCAACTTCCGTACTCACACAATTGTCTTCACGGCGGACATTGTTAAAATGTACCGCCAAATATTAGTACATCAGCCTGATCGAAAGTACCAACATATACTGTGGCGGTTTGACCCATCACACTCCTGTGAAGAATACGAGCTGTGCACAGTTACACAAGGAACCTCATCTGCTCCCTTTTCAGCTGAAAGAACACTTCAGCAGCTTGTCGAAGACGAAGGAGCTTGTTACCCTCTGGCATCCAAAGTACTTCTAAAAGACACATATGTAGATGACGTTGTTTCTGGTGCAAGGTCATTAGCTGAAGCGAAACTTCTTCAGAAGGAGCTGATAACTATATTAAATAAAGGCTGCTTCGAACTTGGAAAATGGGCTAGCAACAGCCCAGAGTTATTAAGCACACTAAAAGAGTCTCAGTGTCAATTCAACGCCGTCAGCTTGTCATCCGAAGAGGAACCCAAAATAAAACTGCTTGGCATGCAATGGTTTCCATCTCAAGATATATTCTGTTATGAAATCAGCTGTCCATCCTGGCATCCCTCCAAGAGGGCCATACTATCAGCCATAGCACGCATTTATGATCCTTTAGGATTTCTTTCACCTGTTGTATTCTACGCGAAAACCATTCTTCAGGATATGTGGATTTCAAACTGCGGCTGGGACGATGAAGGACCCCCATCAATATGCCAACGGTGGCACCGATTTTTATCGGATCTTCATCAAATCTCCGAAGTTAAAATCCCTCGTTGCATTGTACCAATCGATACCACATCCTCAATGATTATTGGTTTTAGTGACGCTTCTCAAAGGGGATACTCAGCTGTTCTTTATCTCCTCAATTATACGGCATCATCCTCTAACGTCCATCTCATAAAGGCTAAAACCAAACTTGCAGCCATAAAACCTATGACCATACCAAGACTTGAACTTTCCGGGGCATTACTCCTTAGCCGCCTTTACAATTCTTGCCTTGAATTGTATTCTACCCTCAATATCTCAGCGGTTATGCTTTACACAGATTCCGAGATCGTCTTGAGTTGGTTGTCCACACCTCCCCAAAACTTAAACGCATTTGTGTCGCATCGCGTGGTGCAGATTTTGGACCTCACCACACGATCCCAGTGGCACCATGTAAGGTCAGAAGAAAACCCAGCTGATTGTAGCTCAAGAGGACTTCTGCCTTCAGAACTTCCTAACCATTCGTTATGGTGGGCGGGACCGCATTGGTGTAAATTGCCATTTGACCAATGGCCTCAAGCAGTCCGAAAACTTGACACGGTCCCAGAAATGAAACGAGCAGTTCTTGTAACCGTTGCGCCTGAGATACCAAGTATCATTCAATGGATGGAACATTTTTCACAATACTCTTGTACTCTGCCCGAAATCAAAGCTTCGACCAAGAGCTGCATTAAGGTCACTCAATCCCACCACAAAATAGATGAGAAAGCTCTACGTGCCTTAAATGCGTTTCGGGATGATGACGGTATTCTTAGGGTGGGCGGTAGACTCCGAAATTCCTCCTTGCCATTTGATGCCAAGCATCCAATTATACTTTCCGGGAAGAGCCATTTCGCAGCACTTCTTGTTGATCATTATCACAAATCCTATTTACATGCTGGGCCTACTGCTCTACAAGCTATGTTGCAATCCAGGTATTGGATCGTGTCAGGGAGGCAACTAATCCGCAGACGCGTTTTTAGTTGTTTGAAATGCTACAAGGAGAAGAAGGTGCCCCAAGCTCCACTGATGGGGAATCTTCCAACTTTTCGACTCGAAGAAGGTAAGGTGTTCAATCATGTTGGTGTGGACTTTGGTGGGCCGTTCTATATTAGAGAATCCACAAGGCGCAAGGCCTCACTGAGCAAAGTGTACCTTGGACTTTTCATTTGTATGTCTACAAAGGCCGTGCATTTGGAAGTGATCTCGAGGTGCACCACTGAAGCCTTCTTGGCTGCTTTTGACCGGTTTGTCGCACGCCGTGGCAAACCAGAACACATGATTTCCGATTGCGGTACCAACTTCATAGGAGCAGCCAATAAACTGAAAGAACTTGCTCTATGGCAGAACTCTCAGCTGGCCCAAACAGAAATACGGAATCATGCCACCTCCAAAGAGATTAAATGGACTTTCCAGCCCCCTTCATCTCCTCACTTTGGAGGAATCTGGGAAGCTGGCATTAAATCGGCCAAGACCCTTCTCTACAGGATCGCAGGCGATATTCCAATGACATTTGAAGAACTGACTACACTCTTCTGCAACGTTGAGGCAGTGCTAAACTCTAGGCCCATTTCACCTCTTAGTGCAGACCCAGATAACATTGAATGTTTAACTCCAGGGCACTTTCTCATTGGAAAACCCCTGATTGCATCTCCAGAAGAAAGCATTGCAGACGTCAAAATTAGCCCATTAAGAAGATGGGACCTAGTCAAACAACGATCCCAACATTTCTGGTCACGCTGGAGATCAGAATACCTGAATCAACTTCAGCAAAGAAGAAAATGGACATCAAATCAGAAGAACCTGAATGTAGGAGATCTGGTGATAATCAAAGAGCCAAATGCGCCTCAACAGTCTTGGCCCCTGGCTCGTGTTACTGCTGTACACCCAGGAAACGACGGTATAGTTCGAGTTGTGACTATAAGAACATCTTCAGGCTACTACAAACGGCCTGTCGCCAAGCTAGTCCCTCTGTCTCCGATCACAACTCCCTCTTAATACTATAAAATTTCTTTAATCAAATTTTAGGTGGGCGGAATGTTGAGGCCAACATGGTCGTTTTCAATTGTAAATAGTTATGTATATTAGCACGTAAGTTAGTCGTAAGTTTTCTATAAGTGTCTTTCGGCTGGGTTCGGGCGCCCTCGGGTCTTCTCGGCCGGTCGGCACAGACAGGTTGGCTGCTGGCGTCGAGCAAGGGACCACGCGTGCTGTTCTACGGTTCACGCTTTCCTTTATGTGTGTTTTAAGAGTCACCTGAAATGAACATCCCACAGTCTCCGCACATTTGCGGCAATAGAAGAGGCAGCAGCTGAACATAGAAGCTAGTACCTGGTACTCATCCACCCTGCGTTTGTGCTTGCTGTTCGTGAGTTTGTTTGTATTGTGACAACACTAACACTTTATTATTATTCGGCAAAATATATTTGTGAAGCTAATGCCCTATCCGTTACGCTTTTACGGCTGGATACGTAAAAGTGGTGGCGTAAGTCTCAGATTTGCAGATCAACTGCCATCGCCTCCATGGCTCAAGGACTATGTCACGGAGTTTCGATCTAAAATGGCCCGGTTCGATCCCAGCCTCAGACACTTATTTTTTTTCTCTTTCTTCTTTTTTTCTATGTTCATAGTAAAGAATTAATTTTATTATTCAATCAATAGAATTTTGTAAATTAATTTAAAATCTAATTATATCATTTATTAGCATTTTAAAATTTAACTAAATTAATATCCTAAGCACGGGTCGTATTATTATTTAAGTATCAGTAAATAAATTATAAGTTTTATTTAATTATTATTAATGTGTTTTCTATATGTCTCATATGATTTACGATTATTTAAGGCAAACTAATTAAACCTTATTTAGAAAACCATTCTTTTCTTTCCTTTTTTTTTGTCTTTATTTCCTGGTTTTCAGGGATTATTTGTAACCAGCCTATGGTATCATGGTTGGACTAGGAATGGCTTACCCTGAGCCACTACCCGCCATAACAACTCCCCTTGTAAGTACAACTCAACCAACTTAATTGATCAAACAATTTTAAGCAACACCAAAAGCATTTGTTCCTTCGTCATGATAAAGATAGATTAACTTAGATTTGTACGAGTGTTACGACATTCTGGAGAAAGCCATAATTGGAGACGGTGTATAGGCTCACATGTGGCTGGGATCACTGTACACATGACACAAGCTCTTGTTGAGGGAAGAATATCTCTGAGGCCGTATAATCCCTGAGGAGACAAAGCGGGAGATAGATAGATTCCTCAAGACGATGTCAGAAGACTATAACGAGGATCTCGACAACAGAAAGGCACTTGAGGAATTCGAGCTATGCCTCACGGGCTCCCCCACGCCTACTCACTCACTTGTTAGGATCTTACTACACGGCTCCCGCCTTCACACCTCTACCTCGCCACGCCTCGGGGAAGAAATGAGAAAATACTCGGATTTAACATTTTAACGAGCACAAATATATATCGGGTCATCCCGTGAGTAATGTGGGTGGTAATGTGTCGATCAAAGTTTTTCTGCTATTCCACTGTTAAGCCTCGGATACGATACGAGTGGAGAGCAATGAGCGATAGGCGAAAATCTTCAGAGCAACGACGCTCACATTAATGTAAAGCTGGAGTGCAGTAGGAATGAGGGTGGGCTGGCTACCTTAGGCCTAGGGTACGATACGAGCGGAGAGCAATGAGCGATAGGCGAAAATCTTGAGAGCAACGTCGCTCACATTAATGCAAAGCTGGAGTGCAGTAGGAATGAGGGTGGGCTGGCTACAACAGGCATGAGCGACTGGGCGACATACAGTCGTGCCAAACGACTTTACGAGTTTCAAAAAAGGCTACATCCTCGAATCTTAACCGATTTCAATGCATTTTTTTAAAATGAAAGCTCATAAAATTTATAACAACTTTGTCTGGCCAGAAATTTGTTTTTTGTTTTCTCTGCTTATTAAATCACGGCCCTCCCTGTCCGTCCCTAGGCCAACCCAGCCTTTAATTAATTTAATAATGGGTACCTTGGTTGGTGCTAATGACTCTAGCAGTCGAAGCAGCCAAGGGGAAATCAGGCGGCCGGAGTATAGTGTCAGTACTATACTCCGGCCGCCTGATTTTCAACTCTTCAAAAATGATCTTTTGTAAACAAAAAATGTTTTCCAGTGAAAAGAAACACAAAACAAAATCAATATGCGTTTTATTTTTACATTGTAAGTGTGCTCATTTTCTTTTTTTTACTTACCTAACTCTATTTCAACGATTTTTTTTCTTTTTGTCTTCACTTATGGTGTCCTATAAGCTGAATATATACAATGCTTTTTGAGTTCAAAATTTGCAAATTCTATAAACCTGGAAAAGAAATAACGACGAAATACGGTTTTTTTGTCCAGCAGTGTATATATATACAAATTTGAACCACCGTTATTTTCGTTCTCTAGCGGTTCTGAAACGTAAAATTTTCTAGTCGGCACTTCCGGATTTTTTCACGAGGTCAACCTTATAAGCGGGGTTCCTCCCTATCAAGGGAGGGAGGAACCGCGCTAAAACCGTCATTACTTATGGAATGACCTGATAGATAAGTGCTTGTGTGTGTGATTGTATAGATAGATCTCTTTATGTGTTCCAAGAATAACATTTATTTTTTTAGTAATTTTGTTTTACTTTTAAAGTTTAAACCACTTTCCTAAAAAATACGGCGACGATATATGCAAGGTTCTTCCTCGCAAGTTGAGGTTTCAATCCTGGATACTGGAAGTTGACTGCTGCACATGAAGGCAGGAAGCCAGGCGCCCTTTATAAGGGGTAATACAACCTTGCAACTTTTGTTTACAGTTTTACCTTTTTTATGGACAAACTAGATAGAACAAAATAGATCAAACTTAAAAAGAATATTGGGTCACAGGATTCACCTCTTAATACGCCATGAAATGCTAAAGAATGCTTAGGATGGACAACATCCCACAAGATTTTATTCAAAAGCTATTAATGGGTATGCCAAAAAGGACGGTAGAAGTTATTAAAGCAACAGCAGGCAACATTTCTTATTATGTGCAAAATAATAATTTAAATTTTATTAAAAATGAAAAATATATTTTCTTGTACTTTTATTTTTGTAAAGATTTTTTTTCTCATTAAAAACATATTACATTTTAATATTCTGTTCAATAATGTTGTTTGATTTGAATTAATGAGGATTTTTGTAAATTTAAACCTGCTGTTCTCCTAAAAATAAAAAATAAAATCCAGGTGTTGCGATATTTTTGACGGGGAGCTTATATTTCTGTAAAAATTTGAATTGGTAAAATGGATAAAAATAGTATAAAAAATGATCAAATCAAACCACGGTTTCAAATAAGGCACGAGTTATTAACAGGAGCATTACATTTAGAGCTATTTGGGAATGCGCTGTTTTATTTTTACCCACCCAATTCTGCCAGTCCTTGCAATCTGAGTCTGTTTATGGCCACATAACATTTAATACAATGTTCGCTAATATGTATTGAGCTTATAAGCCCATTAATACTAATATGGAATACTGAAATTGGAAAACATGACATTGTTCGTATACAAGAAAATGATGTAATTTCTAAATGCCAAAGGTAGCCGTTCTCTATTCCTGTCTAATACGTTATATATATATATATATATATATATATATATATATATATATATATATATAGAGAGAGAGAGAGAGAGAGAGAGAGAGAGAGAGAGAGAGAGATGTTATACTCACTTTGTCCATTTTAGCGCGGTTCCTCCATCCAGAAGTATAGAATAGAAAATTTCATGTTTCAAAACTAATAGATCACCAAAAATATATACAAAGAAATATATATATATATATATATACATATATATATATATATATATATATATATATATATATATACATATATATATATATATATATACACACACACATATATATATATATATATTTCTTTGTATACCAAGCTTAAAAATTGTCTGACGTTGAAAATATTTGTTGCTACCTTTATCAAACCAAAATTCAAGTTTTTTATCCAGCCTACACATTTTTTCGGCCAAGGATTCGCAAGGATCCTCACCCATTTTGTAGGCGAGGCTCCTGTTGACCCCAAAGTAATAAATGATTTACTCCATTTGAAAATATAGAAAAAGAGATACTATTTGGGAAAAGAAAATGAAACCAAAATATACTAAGTACTAATTTTTTACATATACCTTGTAGAATTTCACACATTTGTGAGCTATTCTAATAACATTTTCAGTCTAAACTTTTACATTACTCATATTTCTGGCAGGTAAATTTTGTCTCTAAATTGTATGGACAGAGATATGAAAAAAACAAGAATAATGACTGAACTCCATCTGTAAATCTCCACCTATCTCAACAGCAGTATTGGTCAAAGATAATTCAGAATAATATATATAGAAAAATGAAAACATGCATTATTTTATTCTTGAATGAAGAATAATTAATTTTATTCATTATTCTCTGAATGAAGTTTATATTTTATTTACAAATTATAATTTGTAAATAAACTGTAGGTATGTAGGTTGATTACACAGGTCTACAACCAAAAATTTGATTTGATGATTTTGGCTAATCTCTGTGTTTCTCGGTGTGCTGAGGCCGAGAATGAAGTCCGTTTTTCTCTATCACGTACAGATTTTTTTCAAATCCATAGAACATAATATACCTGCTATACACATAAATTTGGTAAGAAGTAGATTTTTTTTTCCAAACGATTTCTCTTTTTATAAACAGACATCTTTCACTAGGTGGTGTAGGCAATGACTCCCTCAGTAGATGTTGTAGGCCTGAGGGTGTCTAGGAAGCTAAACGAGATTGAATCTGTTGTATCAGGAACTTGGAGCTAAATTTCTGTTCATTCTCTCAGTTCAGTAGTATCAACTGAAGTGAACACATTCACTGAGGTCTCTTAGTTGTGTTCAAGTGATTAAGAACGTATTTTAAGGTTTGAAAGTGCATTTAGACAAAATGTCTCATCGTCGTTGTGTTACCAGTCCAGACTACTTCTGTTTTATCTGTGGTGAGTACACAGTTAAGAAATACCAACGAAATATAACAGGTTTTGTCAAAAATGTATATTATGCATATTTTGGCTTGAGAATAGGAGATCAAGATAAAGTGTGGGCTCCTCACAAAGTATGCCATAGCTGCGTAGAAAAACTTCGCTTATGGTACAAAGGAGAGTTAAAATCTTTCGGATTTGCTATCCCAATGATGTGGAGGGAGCAAAAAAACCACGTTAATGACTGTTACTTTTGTAATTGTCATGTTCAAGGCTATAATTCCAAAAATCATAAGCTCATTAACTACCCTAATGTGGAATCTGCTAGTCGTCCGGTACCACACGGTCCTGGATTGACAGTTCCTCAGCCCCCTCGTGACTTGGGCAGTATAGATAGGGAAGCTAATAGAGAAGACTGTATGTCGGAGAGCGATGAAGTACACAGTGAGTTCAAAGCAAGCAGTTCAGAAGATGGACCTCAGCTTATTTCTCAACAGGAGTTAGTGAGAAGAACGACTTAGTGAGAGATCTTGGACTTCCAAAAGATGCAGCTCAGTTACTTGGCTCCCGTCTTAAAAACAAAAATTTATTACAGCCAGGCATTTCTTTTTCATGGTATCGACACCGTGAAGCAGTTTTTGTTCCTTACTTTGCTCTGGATGAGAATCTTATTTATTGCAAAGACATTCTTGGTCTGATGGGTCAATTTGGAATACAATATGACCCGATTCATTGGCGTCTATTCATAGACTCATCAAAGCGAAGTCTAAAGGCTGTTTTGTTGCACAATGGCAATACTTATGCTTCAGTTCCAGTTGGCCATTCGGTACATTTAAAAGAAACACACGAAAATTTGTCATTAGTTCTCGAACGAATTCATTATAATGAGCATAACTGGTTGATATGTGGAGACTTGAAAGTACTTACTATGCTCTTAGGTCAGCAATCAGGGTACACCAAGTTCCCTTGTTTTTTTATGTTTATGGGATAGCCGAGACAGAAATTCCCATTGGAACAACAAAGACTGGCCATCACGACGCATGTTGAAGGCATTTCAATTACAAGGTTGCAACATGAGTTTGAAGGTTCACTTCTTACATTCGCATGTGGACTATTTTCCGGAAAACTTAGGGGAAGTAAGTGAAGAACAAGGGGAAAGGTTCCATCAGGACATCGAGGAAATGGAACGTAGGTATCAGGGCAAATGGAACGTAAACATGATGGCTGACTATTGTTGGATGCTGCAGCGTGAATCATCTGAAGAGTCCTACAGCCGGAAACGAACACGGAGAAATTTTCAAGAGAAAAAAATACGTTTTCATAAAAATAATAAGTAAATATGCCACTGTTAATTCTGAAGCTGTTATTTCTACACATTTATGTATTTTGTACAGTAAACAACATTGAAATAACTAAAAGATCATGAAAATAAATGAAAACTCTTATTCGCCAATTCTGTTTTCTTTTAATGGTAGTACCTCTGCCCTTACTTGAGATTGAACAATTTCCTTACGTGATAGAGAGGGACTGACCTCATGTTCGGCTTCAGCACGCCAAGGAGCATAGAGATTGACCAAAATCATCAAATCAAATTTCAGAAAGATTATTTTTGTAGACCTGTGTTATTCGAATAAACATTCAGAATAAAAATTTATTGAATAATCAATGATTTATTATGATGTCAATAGCCGGAAATATATATATATATATATATATACATATATATATATATATATATATATATATATATATATATATATATATATAGGGGGCGAGGTTAGCTCAGTGGTAGAGCACTCGAGTAATGAACTGGAGGACCAGGTTCATAACCCGAGCGCGCACTAAAGATTTTTTCTTCTAGTGCTGCCGTTCGAGGGTTGGATTTGGGGTCCCAGATCGTCCCTAGGCTCACCCAGCATTTAATTAATTTAATTAATAATGGGTACCTTGAGTGCTAATGACTCTAGCAGTCGAAGCAGCGAAGGGGAAAATCAGGCGGCCGGAGCATAGTATTGACCACACTATCTCCCTAGTGTGCCGTATGGTCAAGAATCAGATACCTCTACTGTATCTGCCCCTCTGGGCCCTTTTGGCCTGTTACGGGACTGATTTATATATATATATATATATATATATATGTATATATTTATATATATATATATATACACTAGGTGTGCCCGCGACTTCGTCCGCGTAGATAGTGACTTAGGAAAGCATTTTCTGGATATATCTTTTTGATTATTTTGGATTTAAACACCTTCGTATTGGTAATATAAAAATAAATCTACTTAACCGTAGTGCTTCTCAATACTTCTCGATATTAGACGTATAGCCATCGGGGATCAAGCATACAGGCTGCTAGGATTGCTAAAACGTGAAACCGCCACTAAGCTGACTCCTGAAGGACTGTTAAACCTCAGTGTGTATAGAGTGTTTGACAGACAGAATAGTATTTCTTCCCAAATATCTTTCGTGTATGGACAGCGATTCGTTAGAATTTTATTATGTACTAGCTGTTACCCAGTGTGCCATGCTACACCTACTTTCTGCCTATGACTCTTCCCGTATCAAATCTACCTGTATACCCACGTCAAAATCGGTCCGACGGTGTTAATTTGTATATATCTGTCAAGTAATTCATAATGCAGGCAGCAGAGACCAGTAACACAGGAATTCTTGAGACAGCCGACAGAGGCCAGCATCTTAGTTAGACAGGGACTGTTGAAATAATCTGCATTCCATGATTATATAATGATGTAAAGTCATCAATGAGTTCGAGTTATTCTAATTATCAAGAACATCAACAAATAAATTTGAGACATTATTCAAAATGGCCGTCAGAATCTGAATGGTTCAGTGTAGCCAATTTTTCTTGAACAAATCTTTTGACCTTTTGACCAAATTTTGATATTTGACTATTTCGACCTAGCCTAGGAGATTTCCCTTATCAAGACCTACCTGTGTGCCAAGTTGGTCAAAATCGGTCAAACGGTGTAGATTTGTATAAGGAACAAACAGACATACGGACAAACAGACAGACACGTGATTATATATATATATATATATATATATATATATATATATATATATATATATATATATATATATATATATATATATATATATATTATTAGTATAAATATTATGTTTTGGTGAATGATGAATAATTCCAAAATTATCTTATTCACAGAATTATTCTTTATTCATTATTCGTTATTCACCCGTCATTATTCGTCATTCGTTATTATTTACTTCCAGTTGGCTGACTAAATCCACCTGAAATATAATAACGAATGATGAATAATGAATAAAGAATAAAGAATAATTCTTTGAATAAGATAATTTAGGGAATTATTCATCATTCTCTAAACATTTATTTGCATAATCATTCGAATAATAATTTATTCGAATAATGCCCGACACTGCTCCACAGCATACGATCTCGTCAGAGAGATTACTATTTCTATTTTTCTTTCTTCAAATTACCAAAAATAGGGCGTGTGGCCGTAGTCATAGATATAGACATTGCATGATTATGAGGGGGGGGGGGGGGAGAGAGATCGGAAGCTGATAGGAATATGTAAGTGTTGGGGTGGTGATAAGAGAGTAAAGGCTGGCAGCTTCTAAGGCAGACCCTGGAGCCCTGTATCATGGTGGTTGAGAATTGCCTATTTCTTATTTAAAGGGTCTAGATAGGGATAGCCTTTGGATTTAGTGCTTTCCCTTCCGACAACAGCATCTCTTAGACCCCGACAACCCAAATCCAATCTAATCCCAACTCCTTTTCCTCCGCCTCTCCCATAGGCACGCATTTATTTCTTCTTTTTTCGGTCCTTTTTTTCTTTCTTTTTGGATGCTAAAGACTGCAGGAGTTGCACACCAAACGCTCCCAACTAGGCACATCTCCGCGCCACTTGAGTGCCCAAAGGTCCCCTGTACCCCTCAGCTATGGAAAATATATATCCTCTAATATTAAGTTCCTCCCGGCAGCGGGTATTTCCAGCATTTCGGAACTGTCTTGTGCGCTGCACAGTGGTATCAAACGCCAGATTTCGGAGAAAAAAACTGTAGGTACTTGAATCTTTCTGATTACGGTATTATTTCTATTTTTATTTTTTTTTTTTCCTGAGTCAAATAAAACTATTGAGTCAATCCATATCACGTTGTCCAAAGATGGCAGCCATCTTTGTTTTACCGTGCATGCTGATTTTTGAGATTTAAAACGAATAGGCCTAGATTTTAATTATAAATAGAAAAATAATATTATGTGTTGCGCTGGACATGGAAAACTTCTAAACTAACTTAAAAAGAGTTACTAAAAGTAAAAAAAAATTAATGAATTATTCAAGTTTGAGCATAGCTAAATAGGTGCAAAAAGGACCCTTTTCAACAATTCCCAGCTACGAAAGTACTCGCTTATACAAGTTGAAATTATTACAGTAGTTTTATGTTACAACGAAGTATAACCACCACCAGAGCCTAAAGTTGTAAAAAATAGCAAAAATTTGAAGTTTAAAAATTTATAAAAAAAAGGTAACAAATATCAGGTTTAAGAATACTTTTAATACAAGCTACTTAGCTAGGTTTCTCATCATGCCAAAAATGAACTTTGATATACACCCCCTTATGCCAAAACATCACCCTCAAAAACGGCATTTTGAAAAATATATTGAGTTGTTTTCAATGGCGGTTTTCAGGTATTGGACTTTAAAATATTCAAATAGTGAAGAAGACATAAAATATAGAGCAGACTGTACGAAAAACAATAATGTCTGAACTATTAGTCTATAATTTACCAGTCCAGAGAAAATGAGTTTTCCGTAAGAGCTTATAAAGTCAAAAATCAGCATGTACGGTGAGACAAAGATGGCCGCCGTTTTCAAACGGTTGACTCTAAAAAAAAAATTTAGAAATTGTTTTGAGCTACTGATTGCAAATGTAATTGATGGTAAAAATATCAATTTTTTCTAAGATGGTCAATCAACGAATTTATTTTATTCTGGACCATTTCAAATGGATTGACTCTATTACCAATACGATATAATAATTCTTTTAGAAGATACTCGGGTTTAATATTACGAAACCCATGAAAAACAACAACTTTAAAAAAATCACATTATATTCAATTGGTGTAGAAATCAATATCTGTATCAACACACTTGATCATTGTACATTTTATATTTTGTACAGATATCAAATAAATAAATAAATAAAAAAAAATATTCAATTGGTAGAGATATGTATACTTCCAAATGCTGAGTTGAATAAATTAACAACCAATGTAATATCCTTCCCTGTACCTGCAATATCCATCTGCAAGTCCTTTATCTTTACCGCGGTCTTTACCCTCTGTCCTTACTCCCAGCCCCACTTCTCTCCACCCCCTCCCCCCCATCCTCTACTGTCTAGCCCTGACCCATCCTTCCAGTCTTCAGAAATGTTCTCTGCTTGAAACGGGACAGTTCTCAATCTTCTCAATAGGTATGTTACTATGACACTTGTACTGTATTCGCTTGGATACCATATACATGTATATTTATTTATATTGTTATTATTATACTATATATATATATATATATATATATATATATATATATACACATATATTTATATTTTCAAGCATATAGGTACTCATATTTATGTTAATGTTTCTAGCAATAGGTATGTTACTATGACACTTGTACTGTATTCGCTTGGATACCATATACATGTATATTTATTTATATTGCTATTATTATACTATATATATATATATACATATATATATATATATATTTATATTTTCAAGGATATAGGTACTCATATTTATGTTAATGTTTCTAGCCTTTTTTTTTTTTTTTTTTTTTTTTTTTTTTTTTTTTTTTTTTTTTTTTTGTCTTTACCATTGTTATACCATATATGTTTTTACAGCCCTGAAGATGGCTTGTATAGCAGGCCGAAACGTTGGTGGCAATAAATATACATTTTAGCAAATAAAATGTGTTTTATTGAATAAGAACACTGACCGAAACCCCGACGATCAACGCTTCCTACCAATGTAATACTGTTCTGTTCGCGACCTATTCCTATTTATTAAAATGTTCGCCAATAACGAATAAATTTTGACAGTGTCACACGAGATATTAGGGGTTTCTCGCTGTTAATGTTTCGTTACATGCTATCACAAACTGTTCAACAACTCTGCAGAATATAATAATGCTGAACTCTTTTTACGAATAATAGTCGCATCGCTTATTGACACCATTATTTTTATTAGGCTGTGCACACATATGGCAATGAAATATATATGACAGCAATTTCAATACATTTAGCTTTAGGATAGCTAAGCACCTATTTTATTTTCTCCACCAAATAAACTAAGGATAATTTAGTTTCATTTTAGAATATATCCATATTAGAACCAACGTAACATTCTTGATCAATGGGTTCTGAAACGTGAAAGTCATTGATATGCAATCGCCCGTCAAAACAGAACCTCCTTTATGTAGCCACACGTCAACGTCCTTGCTGAAATTATAAGAAATTCTTTGCCACAATTCTACCTCAAGGTAGTGAGTAAGCCAGCCACGCGATTTTCCTTTCCCCTTATTACCTGCACGGTCTGGTGGATATAAAATTTTCATGCGACGTTAGTATTTTATACCGAACATTGCGGTTGGGTAATTTGTTACCAATTTCTTCTATTCCTTAATAAAACTAATCTCAAAACATATCATTACATTCTGTCAGAACTGTGTCCAATAGAAGACTGTATATTTTATTACAGCACCTCAGTCGGAACTGCGTTCATTAGTTGACCATGTAACATTGCACTCTCTCAGAACAGCGCTCTGTAGAAGGCTTGGCTATTGGAATGCGCTCTCTAGAAGGCTGTGTCTGGTATAGCATTTGAGCCTTTCAGAACTGCGTCCAACAGAAGATATTGTATTAATTTACAGTACACCCTCATAGAGGTGCGCCCAGTAGAAGGGTGTGTCTGGTATAGCATTTGAGCCTTTCAGGACTGCGTCCAACAGAAGATATTGTATTAATTTACAGTATACCCTCATAGAGGTGCGCCCAGTAGAAGGGTGTGTCTGGTATAGCATTTGAGCCTTTCAGGACTGCGTCCAACAGAAGATAATGTATTAATTTACAGTACACCCTCATAGAGGTGCGCCCAGGTAGAAGGGTGTGTCTGGTATAGCATTTGAGCCTTTCAGAACTGCGTCCAATGGAAGATCGTGTATTAATTTACAGTAAACTCTCATAGAGCTGCGCCCAGTAGAAGGCTGTGTCTGGTATGGCATTATAGCATTTCAGAGCTGCGTCTAATGGAAGATCGTGTATTAATTTACAGTACACTCTCATAGAGCTGCGCCCAGTAGAAGGCTGTGTCTGGTATGGCATTATAGCCTTTCATAACTGCGTCCAATGTAAGATCGTGTATTAATTTACAGTAAACTCTCATAGAGGTGCGCCCAGTAGATGGCTGTGTCTGGTTTGGCATTATAGCCTTTCAGAACTGCGTCCAATGGAAGATCGTGTATTAATTTACAGTACACTCTCATAGAGGTGCGCCCAGTAGATGGCTGTGTCTGGATGGCATTAGAGCCTGTCAGAATTGCGTCTAATCGGAGACCGTTACATATTTTATCAGCAGCGGAAGTCTTGAAGACCAGTCTCTACGCAAGGCAACGAATGAAGGGTGGGGAGCAGGCGAGCCAACAGTAGGGTGGCCAACTTATAATAATAATTATAAGTTGTCTACATCTGTACTACCACTGTGTTGTGTTATGTGTAATGGCAATGAGTGATTATGGAATGGTAATTGTAAATGTTTTCCATAAAGTGTAAAGAACTTAATGGCTCAGTACAAATTACACTGACTTCTTTGTTGTTCAACTGTGTCACTTGATAGAGTACAGGTTTTGAATTTCAGAAAAATCCCTTTTTTTAATAAAAGGGAGAACGAAACAGCAAGTTCTAAGTTCTAAATAACACAGCCATTCAACATTCTTAGAGGCTGAAGTATCATATCCATGATTGATGGACATATCGCTCACTTTTTTCAAGAACGTCATATCTCAAAAATGAAATTTTTCAGGAGGGCGATTTTAATGTTTAAAAGTTGAATAAAATGTATTCAAAATAACTATTTACTATGCAGCAGATCGTTTTAGACAATACCTTGTTTTATTTTTCAGATTGAATGTCAGGAAGCATGAAATTTTCAAATTCTTAGAAATTCGTTTTGATATATTACGTTCTTGCTATAAATGTCATAAATTGAACCTGGATTAAGTCCAAATATGTCCTTATTGTCACTAAAATAATGCAATGAGGGGTAGCAAATAGTACGCTGTAGAAGTGATAAGCAGTCAGGAGGAATTAGGCTAAGAAACATCAATGAGATTTTTGTAAAGATCTATATTCAGTACGTTTTGACTACACATTGGTTGCCATCGTCAGCAGGATAATGGATGTTAAGAATAACTGATCATCTCAGACACTCCAAAAACAGCTTTACACTCTGAGAAGATCCCTTATTCTTATCATCCATAATCAAACCTGAGGAAGGCTACCAAAGCGTTGCCGAAACGTCCTGAATATAGATTTTACAAAACTTTTATTGATGTTTCCTAGCCGAATCCCAACTACTCCCTGACTGCTTAAAATAATGCGTCTAGCATTGAAATATTTCGAATTCTATTATGGTAGCTGAGATTACCTTGGCTCGAATCATCGGCAAACAACTCGACAATTTCAGAGGAGGAGGCCTCAATGGTTACGTTACTTGTGGAGTTGTCAATTTAAGAGTAGTTAAGTCGGTCTGAGTGCCGTTGTTCTCTGACCCGTGCAGCTATTGTTTCATGGGGATAGGTCTGGTTGTATTTAGACTAGGTGAATAAACATCATTAAGAGAAACACACAGAACCGTTCTAATAGCTGTTTCAAAGGTGATCGGAACCCAGCGAGCAATTTCACTATTTTGCTGACCTCACTCAATTCAAAACTGGTTCTCTTAACAAACAACCCGCTAAGGTTCTATTTATGGTGTTGATATGTATATATATATATATATATATATATATATATATATATATATATATATATATATATAAATAAATAATCTAGAATTTCGCTCCAAAAGCCATGTTCAGGTGTACGGATTCAGCTGGTTAACGAACTTGACATTTCAAATTATACGAAAGATTGTTGTATCAAATTATATATATATATATATATATATATATATATATACAGCAGAATTTAAAACTTCCACACCAAGTGACCTGGGCAAACGTAGGAACTTCAGCAAGGCAACGGTTATGACAAGGGAACGGATGCTATTGTATTTACATATTTTTTTCTGATTCATAAATCGTAATTGTTGATAAAATTCTGATAATGGGAAAAATAAAGAGGAAACCAAGAAAGAAAATAATGCTTTACCCATGGAGTCTAGATCACTGTCTTTTCTAATTACAAGAAGCAATAGTGGCTGGCAGCCATGCTTCGCCGGGTCTTGGAGCAGATACGTTTAAAACAATATATATAACAAATTATTCTTTAACAATTGTATTAATTCCTTTAATCTACCCTCTAAAACAAAACAACAATTGAAAGAATCATGTCGATATTATTTTCCAAACTCGAGATGTAAATAATGAATTCACAACCTATTTTATTTTATGTCTTAGCTCCTACGGCGCTAATTGGACGAAACGCTCGGACATGTGGCCTTTATTTTTCAACTTTCTAAAAGTTTACCTCCCACCCACCTGTCTTGTTCCATTCATCAAAATAACGATTTGTGCACAATTTTAGCTAAATCGAACAACTCCGAGGCGACCCGCAATGACCATGAAGTATTGAAATTTTCGTCCGAAAGTAATTTTTTCAGATAAGTTATTTTATTTTTGAATCAATTTTGAGCAGGTAAGTACTAGTAATGGAAATTAAATTACTCGTTTTCTTGTTAATGTTGGATAAAATGATAAATAATCAAGTCTGTTCCTGCTTCCTGAAAACGCACTCGTTTGCACGGGAAGAAAGGAGTATCGTTTCGTGTACCAGGAGCTGTAAGTCATGCTAGGTGGATGGCAAAGACGATTTATGCATTCAAAATTTACTTGTTTCGAAATCAATTTAAGTTATCTCATAGCGAGAAAAATTCGTTGAGAAGAACATGTATTTTTCTTGCGCGGGGTACGTTCGAGCCTGGTTTCTATCATCACCATATCATGACTTTTTATTCATGCATCAACTTATATATTATTATATATTATTGATCCAGAAATCAGTAAGGCTGCTGCTGCAAAAAAAAAATAAATAAATAAATAAATAAATAAATAAATAAAAACAATCATCTCTGGTACTTAGTTCCCAAAACCTTACTTATATCCTTATTTGATGACAACGTTCTAACAGCGGTTAAGGAAAATATAGCTCAAGTTATGCTGGAAGCAGACAATGCCGAAGAAGAGGAAGAAGGAAAAAATCAACAGAAGACGAACATACTCGAACAAAATGATTTTTCTTGATTCACAAAAACCGATTTTTCATCCTCCTGATACAAAACATTTCTTCACGAGATTTTCAATCAGCACCGATTTCCTCGACAAGGACCCTTTAACATGGAAGGATGATCCAGGTTACAAGAGTGGAATTGAAAAACTTGAGAAGATAGTTGTTGTGAATGACGTTGCTGAAAGAGGCGTCAAACTCATCCAGGATTACAATAACGTTCTCACAAAAGTTGAAAATGAGAAACAATTTGTGTTGCAGATCGTTGCCGGGAGCCGGAAAAAAATACCCAACTGGTACTAAATCCTTCCTTAGAAAAACATAATATTTAATATTTGTATTTTTTTATTGTTCACATTATGCCTGTTTTCTATAGAAATTTTTGTTTTAAATAAAAATGCTGCTTTCTTATACAAGTTGTGTGCATTATTTAATATCTATTATTTTTTTTCATGTTATTCCTGCAATTTTTTAATGAAATTTTGAGATATATGATTCACAATGATTTTAAACAATTTCTTGGGTAGCCTGGAATCTACAAAAATTGCAATAAGAAAGAGTTAGAACAGTATATCCCATTTTTAACGGAATTAATCTTTGCGTATACTATGTTTTAATTTCAAAACGTTAGAGGGTCGCCTAGCAGTTGTCCGATTGCGCTAAAATTTTGCATGGCTAGTTTTTTTTTTATTGGAACTGAATTGGGGGGTGGGAGCAGCAAAATTTTGGCTTTCAAGAAAAATGCCTATAGCTAAGAGCCACCCTAGTGTGCATTGGTAAAATTCTCATATTTTTTAATTTTTTCGTGTTATTCCAAAGATTTTTAGAATTGAATTTTGAGATATTTGATTCAGAATGATTTTAAACAAGTTCTGGAGTCGCCTTGATGTAACTACGTAAATTGTTTTTGAGAAAATGATTGAGATAGAACACTATATCCCTTTTTAACGGAATTTATTGCTGCGTATACTGTGTTTCAATTTCAAACCGTTTGCGGGTCGCCTAGCAGTTGTCCGATTACCCTGAAATTTTGCACAGGTAGTTTTTTTTGTTGATTTGAACAGAACTGGGGTGTGGGAGCAGCAACATTTTGACTTTTAAAAAATTCCCCATAGTTAAGGGCCACCCTAATGCACAATCACCAGAAAAAAAACAGATCGGTTACCCCACCACTGTATACTCCCCTTATGAGATCAGACCGGCGTTATTTCACTTTTGATAATTTAAAAATGCATGTTGTTGCAGACAATTATCCAAAATAATATTCATCTGTAGAAAATTTCAACTTCTTTTTTCCCCTTTTAAGAAAATAAAAAAAACAAACTAATTCTTACTAATTATTTATGCTTTTCTTTTCAATATTTTATAGTGTTGTAGGTATTTTTTTACTACATATTTTCAATTTTTTATTACAATGAAACCTCTCTATAGCGGACACCTCTGGGAGAACCAAAGTTGTCCACTATAGAGAGGTGTCCGCTATACAGAGGGATTGGTCGAGATGGATACGTACCGAATTTTTAATTCATGTTTTAATTAACCATTTAATAATTACCCATAGCAAGTTTTTTTTAAGTATATAGAAAGAAGTTCAATAAGTATAACTTAAAAAAAGTTTTTATTCTAAAAAGTTTAAAGCATAAAGAAGTTCTTAGTTCGGACAACATTTTTGTCACAATTTTCCGTCCGTTTCTTCAAAATTTCATCTTTCTTTTTCAATATTTCTGCTGCTTGTGTTTTCCCTATCTTAAAAAACTCGGCAACTTTACGCACGCCACATTTATCGCAATTGGAAAATGTTATCACGTAAATTTTTTCTTTAAGTGTCAGAGATTTCCGATTAGACATATTGAAGAGAAAGCACGATACTTACTCAACAAGAAAAAAAATTTATTTATGAGCACCCCGCATTGACAGCGTTTCGCCCTACTCAACAAGAGCTAAAAACCAAATGAAAAGTGACGAGAAGGAAATTCTGCGGAAGGAATGTGAACCGAACAGGCTTATGGAATATTTCCGGAACCGTGATACCGCGTAGGCAAAACAATAGTAATCTGCCAGCGGGAAAATCATATGCTCCTGCTGAAAAGGAAGGGGTTCCTGTTGTGAAATTCCTAGGAGGATATTACTAGTCACTATTCTGTATATATATCTTATTCTTGCGAAGAGTTTGTTATTGTTAACGCAGCTGTAATTGTCCGTAGTAAGGAGGTAAAAAATCAGATTTTTCTGTCCTTGTCCTTTGTACAGAGGTGTCCGCAATATAGAGGTTTATTTTACCTATAGAAAAATTCAGGACTGCCAGAAAACGTCCGTTAATAGAGGTGTCCGCTGTAGGGAGGTGTCCGTTTAGGGAGGTTTCACTGTACATATTTCATTATAAATAGTTAAATATATATGTACATATTTTGAATTTTATTTTACATAAACATCCGTTCCCTAGTTATAACAAACTATTAATTATCCAATAGCTACAATACAATTATTATTATTTTTATATTTATTTATCGCACCGCATCTTTGGCGAAGTGCATTTTTTCTATACTTTTCAGTAGAGGGCAATGCAAAGTAGGTTTAGACTAATATTTTCGTAAAACAGTGAATGTCCTTAAATAATATTTAAAACATTTTAACCAGATATTTTGACTTGGTATTTACTTAATATTTTGTTTTAGATGTTGTTATAAATGCCTATGTCCTTTAAATGTTTGAGTATTGTATCAATGTGCTGGCTGTCATCTCCGAGGAGTTCTGTCAAGTCAATAAGGTTTTGTTTTAAATGGCAGTCAGTGAGTATATGCTTGATTGTCAGTCCCGAGTTACACGTTCGCCACGTAGGTTTGTCCTTGTTAGTCATCAGGTACTCGTGAGTCACACGACTGGCTAATATGACTCCGTCGTGTCGTGATCTTCTGTATGCCAAACTTGTAATAGAAGCACAAACGTATGAGCCACTCGAATCACGAAATCCGTTACACTGACCAAACAACCTTACACTACTGGCAACTGGATTGGACTGGACTAATACAACCGAGAACAAACTGTGGACAGTGAGGTTTACGGTTAATGAATGGCCTTCGTCATACAATACAATTAATATTATGTAAAATGCTAATATAATGTGGAAGGAGTTAAATCCAGCTGGTATGTGGAGTTCCGTAAGGAGTAGAAGCTATACTATATTATTCAAGAACCACACCCTTCCTGTAATCTCTGGCCACGAGTCCTTCTACAGGAATTCACAGAGTAATTCAACCACAATATTTTTAGTGCCTATGAATGAAAGGGCTTGGGATATTGTGAAACACTCATATTAACCCTCGGTCGGTCGCAATTGTGCAAAAAAAAACACACTTAAAGTTTTTTTGGTGGGAACCCTCCTTAAACAATAAAAGGGTTGTTCCCCACCATAGTACCTGTCTATCTGCGAAAGGTCTGTCAAACTGCCTACAGTAGTTCACCCCACGCCCTCGCTGGGAGCGGATATTGTTCTTGTGTGCCAAATTTGTACATTGCGACCTAACACGTCCCAATTTTGAAGGTCGGAATTTTTAATTTTTTAGCCTTGCGCCTTTCTCTAATTGTTATGTATGTCAAGTTATATGAGCGATTTTTTAGATTTTGAAGTAATGAGCGTGTTTCAGGAGATGTGCATAATTTGCACATTGCGACAGAACCCGTGAATTAGAAAACTTATGTTTCATTATCTATTTTTTCCCCTACTTTGTCTACGAAATGGAGAAACAGTGGTTTGATTTAGGAATGTAAAAGGATTTGGAAGAGATAAAAAAACTTTTGGGGGCTGAAGATGATGATCCTGCACAAACTGAAGATTTAGGTGAAGAGAGTGACGTAGCTTCAGAAGATGGAATTGAGGAAAAATTGGATGATACATCGACTGAACTGATGCAAGTGGAGAGGATGAAGCCAGAAAAAGCATGGTATTCCTGCCAGTCTTCAAGTCCGTCTCCGCCGATTTAACCCTAATTTGGCGAAACCTGCTTCTGACGAACAAGAAAAGGATGGACCACCCTCTAAGAGGATTAGATGCGAACCCTACACATCTGAATCAGGTCTTAGAAGACTAACAACATCGAGATGTGTGCGTTGCTCCAAAGCAATGTGCACCAAACACTCTAAAACGATCTGCGAAGAGTGCCAAATTGCAATAACCCAAACTTATTCTGAGGACCTTCAAAAATATGATTCAGAGGAAGAATTTCTCTAGTGGGATGCAAATGAAGAGATAAAGTGATTTTTATTATTTAATTAGAACGTTAAAATCACAATTTGCTTTGTATTCAAATGAACATATGGTAATGGGTCATAAAAAGTGTTTTTTACAATTATTGTGTTTTGGCTATTAAAAAACTATTTTTAATTTTTTGTTTGCTTTTTATCCTTTAGTATAGATCTCTATGAGTGTGGGGGTGAAGCAGAGTCACAAAGATTTGAGAAGGATGGGAGCTATTGCATTTTGAATTTGTGTGTATATTTCGCACATTGCGACCGAACGAAGGTACAAAAAGGTTGCGACCGACGGAGGGTTAATATTTTTTTTTTTTTTTTTTTTTATTTATTTATTTGGAATTTACAACAATGTATAAGATACATTTCTAGTAAATTATTGCTAGATTAAATTGACATGAATGTTCATGAGGTGGGAAGCTGCACAGTAGTAGTACCCACTAGACCGATTTTTTTTTTTTTTTTTTTTTTTATTTTACAGATACACTTTTTAGAGTTGATCTCTTGGCCACTTGCGTTTCAGTCGCCGAATGGGGTTGTGAGGAATGTGCTGGGAGGAGAGAGAGTTTATTAAGGAGTTAGGATGGCCGTGTAGGTTCGAATGGAATTTACGGTAGAGGGATTTGGCTAAAGGTTGGATAAAAGGGATATTAAGGTCATTATGGAGGGTCAAATTGGAGACCTAAAACGGAGCATCCGTTATTTTCCGGAGAATTTTAGACTGTAGGGATTGGATTTTGTAGGAGTTGGAAGGCTTTGTGGAACCCCAGAGTTGAATTCCGTAAGTACATATTGGTCTGAGAATGGTCATGTAAATGAGGCGTTTGTTTGTTAGTGAGAGATTAGATCGTTTGTCAAGTAGGTGCAGTAATAGTCTGTATCGTCGGCTGAGTTCTTGTCGCTTCTGGGTAATATGTGGCTTCCATGTTAGTCGTTTGTCAAGTATTAGTCCTAGATAGCGAATTTGGGATTTTTGCGGAATTAGAGAACTATGGAGGAACACTGGAGGGCAGGATGATCGCCTGAGGGTAAAGGTTGAGTGGCAGGATTTCAGGGGGTTAACTTTGATTCTCCATTTGGTGAGCCAGGGTTCGATCAGTCCAAGGTGTTCCTGAAGGAACTTGGATGTCAGGATTGGGTCATGACTGCAGGAGAACAGAGCTGTGTCATCGGCGAACATATGGAGGGATGTGCCGGGGTGAGTTGGGATATCAGCCGTATATGTGAGGTATAGGACAGGACTGAGGATTCCACCTTGAGGAACACCTGCAAGTTGGGGGAAAATGGGGGAGGATGAAGTGCCATAGGAAACTTGGAAGAATCTGTCGGAGAGATAGGAATTTGTTACGAGGTAGTAGGTTGATGGGAGAATTTGTTTGAGTTTGAACAGCAAGCCCCGGTGCCACACCCGATCAAAAGCCTGGGCCACGTCGAGAAAGACACCAGAGCAATACTGTCCATTCTCAAAAGCTGTGGAGATCAGATCCACAATTCTGTGGCATTGATGAATGGTGGAATGGAGTTGACGAAAACCAAATTGGGAAGACGGGATTTTGGGAATAAGAATGGGGTAGAGGCGTTTGAGTAAGAGTTTTTCAAGAATTTTCCCCAATACGGGTAGTAGGGCAATAGGGCGATAGGATGTGAGTTGGTGAATAGGTTTTTTCGGTTTAGGTATCATACGGATTACTGAGAATTTCCAGAGGAGAGGAAAGTGGGTAGTTCTGAGGACAGCATTATAGATGTAGGTTAAGAAAAGGACTGCTTTTTTCGGAAGATGCTTGAGTATTTGGGGAGTAATTAGGTCATATCCTGGAGCTTTTTTGTGGGGAAGGTGTTGGATGGCGTGGAATACTTCTTTAGGATTGAAGGCCTTGGGGGGAAGTGACATTGGGAGGGGAGTATCCAGTTGACTCGAGACATGGTGGGAGTGGGTTGGATTGTTAACGTCAGGGTGCGGGGTAAAGACATTGGAGAGGTAATGCCCGAAGGCGGTGGAAATTTCTACATCGGTTTTGGCCCAAGAGCCATCTTCTTGTTGTGGGAGGTTTTGTATGAGAGTATTTTTCTAGTCGCCTGCCAGAGTGATTTGTCAGATGAAGTAAGTTCCTTAGTGTATGTTTTGAATAGTTCGTTTTTATGATTCCGCAGTTCATTTCTTAGTTGGTTTGTCAGTTGGTTTAACCGTTTTTTGTCAGAAGGGTATCTAGAATTTTGCCATCGTTTGCGTGCTCTTCTCTTTTCAGTGAGCAGTATTCTACATACACATACATACACAGTGTATGTGTGTTGATATGTTAGCCAGTTGTGTTTGTGTATTATGTAGAGGTTTCGGTCGGGTGGAAATGAATAAGGATTCCTGAATGGCTACTGAAAGATAATGAACAGCATCGTCGACATCAGTGTTTGTTTTTAGAGATTTGTTTAGGTCCAGTTTATGTTCTAAGGATGATAGGGTTAATATTAACAAGATTTTTTCTTTTAAGGATATTACTTATTGCCAGCCCGATCAGGTCGTATTCATGGAGGGCCGTTATGGAGGGAGGGCAGTAAACGCGCTTTAACCTTCCAGCAGGCGCGCTGGCGCCAAAGCCAGCATTTGCTTTTGTAAGAGATTGCCGGGAAACCCTACGGCCCACAGACCACAGGTATGCCAAGGAGAATCCCCACCAATCATACAGTGACGAGTGGTGTTCTACCCTTTCACCCATTCCTCAGTTCTAGCTTGTTAACCGTTCGAAGAGCTTGCCGGCACACGCACTTCCTTCCGATAAAAAACAATTTTTGTTATGAAAATTCCCAAGGAGTCAAGAAGCAACAATGGAAGAAAAAGAAAGGGCGACGTCATTTTTTGTGGCCGACAAAAAAAATATAAACACCAACGTAACGTGTAATACATGTAATAAATTTACATGTGAAGAACATGTAAAGCTTGAACCAATTTGCATTAAATCCAGTAAAAGGGGACAGGACACAGATTTATCTGAATAGATCATAAGACTTACAGTTAATTACTATGTATATTTCTACTTTTATTTAAATATCTTTTAATTTTGAATTGTTTTTTTGAAGTGTGATCCAGACATTAATGTTTATATTCACATTACAATTTTCAGTCTTATTGTAAATTAAATGATTTTTTTTAAAAATAAATGAAGTTATATTCAATAAATTTGTTTTAAAAGATAAAATGTGCTTATTTGCATTACCATTTATATCTGTCTACAACAATGACTTAACTACAATAAATAATATAATAGTAAATAAATAAATAAACAGACGTATAAAACACAAAAACACGAAAATAAACACGATGTCAGTATTAATAACAATAAACAAAAAAAAAAAAGTGCTAGTATTGAAACGTTTTCCTTGCTTGTCCAGACGTAAACCTTAGGCCCAATTCCCAGACAAGTGGCCTATGGTAGTGGCGTTATTCGAACATGGAACGGGCGTGCTACGTTGCATTCAAACATGTACGGGAGCTAAGTGGTCCAGTTTAATACAACATGTTGTCTAGAACATAGATTTCTTCCTAAGAGGACGGCGATCATCATCATTTGTTGGATATTATAAATACTGTTAATATACAAACTGTAAAAAGGTACTTTTGTCTAGTCAGATGTTGTTTTTTTTTTTTTTTTTTTTTTTTTTTTTTTTTATTCCCTTCATTACTAAATTAGGTGTAAAGAAGTTAGGATCACTAAGTTTTACAATTGAACATAAATTTTCAATGAGATTGACAATAACAGCTCATTTTTTATCTAACTTAATATCGACAATGATATCGTTGAAATTAAACATTCAAATCCTGATTAGATTGCGGAAAAACGCAGATTGACACATCTTCATAAAATGTCAATTTGTGTGACTTCAATAATGATATTAATTGAAGGTATTTTTTTTTATTTATATATTTTATTTACAGAATATTACAACCTACAATACTACTGTATTTTGCAATTTGATATTAGTTAGTTACTTGTCCACGCCTCAGGTGTCCCCAGTTGTCAGCCGAATGCTTTCCTTGTAAGGAAGGATTCTAGGATGACCTGGAGTTAACCTTACACCATCCAGGATTGGAGACGAGTGAGACGTGGGTATTGATATCATGAGGAGAGAAAATATCCATCGATACCAATTGAAGGTATTAAAACATTAAATAAGGTCACATAAACTCTTTTCTTCGTACAAATGCTCGAATAAAAGAACATTGGCCTCCTTGCAGGCGTCTTGACATATATAATTTATAAGGGAATGAGATGTGTTGATAATGAATGAAGAACAGGAAGTATCTTGCTAGGAAAGCTTTAAAATAATACCTACGGGAGTTTTTCCTTTATGCTGGAAAATTCTCCACTACAAAAAGGCAGCCACCCAAGACACACCCTTAGCTCTTTCCCGGGCACTCTTTCTTGTTTTGCTTCCCTGCATGCGAATTACTTACTTTTTCGTTAAATGTGTGATATAGAAACAACATTAACCCTCTCTTATGCCTGTATTTACAAGAGCTTACGCAAAGCCAAGCGTAAGCTTAGTGAAAGGAATAAGCACTAAAGGTGCTTATTCCTTTCACTAAGCTGGCTTTTTCACAAGTGACGTTGGTGGACAAGTGACAAGTACTCGGTTACACGTTGGTAGAGAAGTGACAAGTACTCGGTTACACGTTGGTGGACAACTGAGAAGTACTCGGATAAACGTTGGTGGACAAGTGACAAATACTCGGTTACACGTTGGTGGACAAGTGATAAGTACTCGGTTCCACGTTGGTGGACAAGTGATAAGTACTCGGTTACACGTCGGTGGACAAGTGACAAGTACTCGGTTACACGATGGTGGACAAGTGACAAGTACTCGGATACACGTTGGTGGACAAGTGACAAGTACTCGGTTACACGTTGGTGGACAAGTGACAAGTACTCGGTTACACGTTGGTGGATAAGTGACAAGTAGTCGGTTACACGTTGGTGGACAAGTGACAAGTAATCGTTCACATGTATTTGATAAGTGTGTTCAGTGAGGTCCATCCAGTATCTAACTTATCACTAAATCAGTTTAGTTATTAGTTAGAATAGTATGGCATTTTTTTTTTTTTTAGCAATGACTGAGAAAAAAGAGAAATAGAAAATCGAATTAAATCATTTAATATAAAACTCTATTATATTAAAGCAAGTAAAATAAATAATATAAGGAAGGTATCGCGTTACTAGGTTATATGTGAGAAATGAATATATAATATGTAAGGAATGAATATGTAATATTTTCTAATTCTGTATTTTGATTTATAATTAATTGCATAACCGAATATATATGTATAATCCCATTTGTTCGATCAGAATTATATATGTAATATTGTAATTGGATTTTTATATGTAATAATTTTTCGAGCGAATTACCTTAGCTGCGAATGCTTGTATATAAATAAAACAAACAATGGTGGTGGAGTAGCTTACTTTTTCCTTTGAAAATAGAACTTATTCCTATTTATTTGAAAGAACTTAAACAGAACCTATTTTGCACTTAGTTACTAGTGCCTAGGCGATAAAAACTAATGACTAATGAGTACTATGCTGTTGTAAACTAGGCGTTAGGCGCGCCCTAGTTTATGGCCCATAAACGCCTAGTTTAGAACAGCATAGTACTCATTAGTCATTAGTTTTTATCGCCTAGGCACTTTTAACTAAGTGCAAAATAGGTTCTGTTTAAGTTGCCATAAATTATGCCATAAATTATGGCATCGTTAGGCGAGATGGCTACAACCGTATCCATTGCTTCAACTTTAATTAAATAACAAATACACAATTTTATTAACTTTTAATTAGAAAGAAATTACATTTATGCTATATTTACGGAATTATTACTGCGAAAAAAATCAAAATAAACTTTCTATTGAAGTAACACTACATTCTCTTTTTAAAGACTCATTACATTTCTTAAAAAAAAAATAGTTTTTTTTTCTATTGAAATGTTTTTAACAGAAATAAAAAATTATGTACGAAATGTAGTGAATACCTTTTCATTAACAATTAGGACTAATTTGTCTTATGTGATCGTTACATATTTGTTTCTTATTATTGTTATTGTAGCGGTTATCAGATAACCCCCAAAAAGAAAACACATGTTTTCAAAATAAATAAAACATATTTAAGTGTTCTCTCGCAATTGAAAACTGCAAATCATTCTTGTAAGTTGTAAATCCTATACACTTAACATTGGTGACCCCGACGTGAAATTGAACAATACTTCTGATTTCACTTCTCGCCGTTCGTCATGTCCAAAAGAAACTCATCTACGTACGATACAGATCTCCATGAAACCCAGCCTGAGGTTAGTTTCTACCAAGGGCCGAGTTCAAGACTACCGACATTCTGGAAACAGAACCCGACTTTATGGTTCGCGACGATCGAGGCTGTATTTGCGACATCCCGCGTAACATCGAGCCTAAAAAAATTCCAGCTCGTCATACCGAATCTCGATCTGGATGTTCTTAGCCAAGTCTCAGATATCGTCCTCCAACCGACTGAGCAACCATACGAGGACCTTAAAGCTAGGCTCATCACCACGTTCGGAGAATCCGAAACACGTAGAATTAGCAAGCTGTTAGAAGAAATGCCACTTGGAGACCAGACTCCTTCACAGCTCCTCAGAAAAATACAACAATTAGCTGGCTCCGATGTATCAAACGGATTTATTAGCACCCTGTGGATGAAGAATTTACCCCCACGAATTCGTCCCATCCTCATTTCCACAGGCCACACTGACATCCAAAAACTGGCAGAAGTAGCCGACAAGATCTTGGAGGTATCCCCGTCAGCTGAAACGTACGCTATTCGAGACATGCCAGAACCTCGCCCAAACAAGTCTTCCGCAACTACCACATCAGTCACGAACAGATGCGAGCACCCATCCGAAGATTTCGGAGCTCTACGTCGCGACGTAGACCAGATCCTACGCTTTCTGAAGATGAAGAACCGCGAAAGAAGCTCCAGCAGCAGCCGGAATCAAGACAATCTCCCTCGATCCCAGTCGCGCGATACCTGCTATTACCACCAGAGATTCCGCGAGAAAGCCCGACGCTGCACACAACCTTGCAACTGGAAATCCGAAGAGCCAGCTTTAAACTCGGAAATGTGAAAGTTGCGGCGGAAACTTTCACAACCCAGCAGCACCGCCGCCTATTTCTGACGGACAGAACCACTGGTCAGCCCTTCCTCATTGACACAGGAGCATGCATATCTCTTCTCCCTGTGCCCAAAGGACGGCGTAAGACTCCATCTGATTTCATCTTTCCAGCCGATAATCGATTTGCCCGCATCCTAGGTGAATTCCCTACCGTCACTCAGGTCACTCCCATCCGTGGACCATCCAATTCAACAGTGGAGCATCATATAGAGACCAAAGGACGACCTGTCACGGCTAAATGCCGCCGTTTGCCTCCAGGAATTTACCAGGAAGTCAAAAAGGAGATCCAGGAGCTCATCGACAGCGGAATATGCCAACCTTCCAAAAGTCCATGGTCCAGTCCACTCCACGTAGTGAAGAAAAAAGATGGTACTCTCCGATTGTGTGGAGACTATCGAGCCCTGAACGCCATCACTATTCCCGATCGATATGGAATACCCAATCTTCGAGACTTCACAATGGAGATACATGGCAAGAAGATCTTCTCCAAAATAGATCTCCGCAAGGCTTACTATCATATACCGATAGCAGTAGAAGATCGAGAGAAAACTGCCATTATTACCCCATTTGGCCTTATTGAATACAACAGGATGAGTTTTGGACTGAAGAACGCAGGTCAAAGCTTCCAGCGTTTCGTCGACAACCAATTCCGAGACCTACCCTTTCTCTTCAAGTTTCTTGACGACTTCTTGATCGCTTCGGACAGAGCTCGACTTCCTTGGATTCCATCTAACACCATCTGGCATCACACCTCTGGAAGACAAAGTTAAGGCTGTCCTAGAATTCCCACTTCCCAAGGACGTTCGAGAACTTCGGCGCTTTATGGGCATGGCGAATTTCTACCGACCTTGTCTTCGCCACGCAGCATCAATCCAACAACCTCTCAACGGACTTCTCCATCAGGTCAAGAAAAATGACAAAACTCCAATCAATTGGAACGAAGAAACGCTCAAGGCTTTCGAAGACACCAAGAGAACCTTGCTGAAGCAACTGAGCTCGTCCATCCGAACCCAGACGCAGAGATCTCACTCGCATGCGACGCATCTGACGTCGGTCTAGGCGCTGTCTTACAACAAAAACAGGATAACAAATGGCATCCTCTAAGCTTTTTCTCGTTAGCACTCAATAAAGCGCAGAAGAATTACTCTGTCTACGACAGGGAGCTTCTGGCTATATACAAGGCCATCAAACATCTTCAACCTCAACTGGAAGGCCGAGTTTTCTCAATCATCACAGATCATCGCCCATTAGCTCATGCTTTCACTCAAAAGCCTGAATCCACTTCACCTCTCCGCATCCGTTGGCTAACTTACATTAGCCAATTCACCACTACGATCATCTATAGTCCAGGCAGGGAAAACATTGTTGCCGATTCCCTATCAAGGATTGCCGAAATCCAAACTCCAGACGATTTTGTCGCCCTTTCTTTAGCCCAACAAGAAGACCATGAGATCAGCCGACTCCAGGAACAAACTAACCTAACCTTTAGAGCCATCGAAATTCCTGGCACCGACAAGACCCTTCTCTGTGAGATGTCAACAGGCAAGGCAAGGCCATATCTCCCGAAGAACTTCAGGCACAGTGCTTTCGTCAAGGTGCACACCTTAAGTCATCCTGGCGTCCGGACAACACGGAAAATGGTAGCAGAGCGATATTTCTGGCCAAACATGAATAAGGAAGTAGCTGATTGGGCTAAGTGCTGTATCGCTTGCCAGAAGAGTAAGATACACCGGCATACCCATGCACCTCCTGGAACATTCCCAGCTGCCACTCGCTTTCAGCATGTCCACTTAGATTTAATTGGCCCACTACCACCCTCCGACGGCCACCGTTACTGTCTCACGATGATAGACCGTCAAACCAGATGGACAGAAGCAATACCATTACGCGACATCACAGCCGAAACCGTCTCAAGCGCATTCTACACTGGTTGGATCTGCCGATTCGGCGTTCCCTCAAGAATAACCACCGACCAAGGCCGGCAATATGAATCCCAGCTTTTTCATCAGCTGACTTCGCTTCTGGGAATCGAGAAAGGTCGCACAACTGCTTATCATCCCCAAGCTAACGGATGCATAGAACGATGGCACCGGACACTCAAAGCCGCCATTACAGCACACCTTGACAGCAACAACTGGACCCGCATATTGCCAACCGTACTCCTCGGACTCAGAGCCAGCCTGCGAGATGATACTTCATCGAGCATAGCTGAAGCAGTCTACGGTTGTCCCATAAGATTGCCAGGCGAATTCTTGGAACAACACACGACCGCGGAAGATCCACACGTACTCCTGCAGGAGCTGAAGGAACATCTTCGCACCCTTCGACCAGCCGAGTATAAGGAGAGCACTAAGAAGACCTATGCACACCAGGAGTTGCAGAACTGCACGCATGTGTTCATCAGGGAAGACTGTGCCCGACGTCCGCTGACACCACCATACTCCGGACCACACAGAGTTCTCCAACGACACGACAAGTACTTCGAAGTGCAACTCCCAGGCCGCCAAGCCACCATATCGACAGACCGGGTTAAGCCTGCGTTTCTTCCATCCGAACAGACTCAGGACACACCACCAGTTCTCCCAGAAACGCAGTCTCAACCGCCACCGCCAACTCAAGAGCCCTACAGGACCCGTTCCGGGAGAACCGTGAAACGAGTTTCACAGTCAGCTTCTCTGACTCCGTCATCTGGGAGGGGAATCCTGTAGCGGTTATCAGATAACCCCCAAAAAGAAAACACATGTTTTCAAAATAAATAAAACATATTTAAGTGTTCTCTCGCAATTGAAAACTGCAAATCATTCTTGTAAGTTGTAAATCCTATACACTTAACATTATAATTAATTATTTTTAGAATTAATTATATGTTAGAAATCCTTTGTGTGAGGCTTTCAAATATTTTAATTTTTCGCGATACTCATTACACGAATGGCTGGTATTTTTATCTAGGAACCACCGGTCCTCTAATCCTTGAGAGACGTCTTAGTCCGTCATTCCTAAGACTGATTTCAATGAGAAAGGTTCTATCAGGCTTACCACCTCGTGACCATGTGCTGGCTGCTCCCGACAGAGTTTTATTCGGTGTTTCTTAAGCCAGTAGCTTCTCTCACCGTCTATGGTAATCCACTTCCTTTGGTGATATCAAGTTGTCTTTTTCGGAGCATATTCTACCCAGAGTTCCAGCTTTTATTTTGCAGGCTGCCCTGTCGACCTGGAGGTGATTGTGCTGAAGGTAAGGCTTATTATTTTATTTACTATATATCTGGGTTGTACTAATAGTCAATTATTTTTCGTTCTCCGCTTTTAGCTGAGCTCACCAGGGAAAATATTTTGTTTTTGCTATTTCTTTATCCTACAATAATAATTGAATGTATTTTTGCACGTATTTTTCGATATTTTTTTTTTCAGTTCCCTATGTAATCGCATCTTCTCATTTTGTCTATTGGGATGAATAAATCATCCCAATTTATTAATATATATAAAACCATCTACCATAAATTCCTCCTCAGACTCCTCTCCAGACGAAACCTTTTCCAATCATTGTTTAAGAACAACTGGATCACTAATGCTTTGCACAAAACGTTGTTACCTCAAGTGAATTATAACAAATCCAGTTAAATTATATAAAAAAAACAAAAAAATATATGCAACGATAAACAGAAAATGTCGATTCAGTAGTTTAAGGCTTACTTTAAAATTTCTAGTAGCAACTTCAAAGAATACAGATTTTGATCATTAGAACGATACACAGTGGGCCATTAGCAAAAATATAAAAATAATTGCATTGCGGCTTAGAAAGATTACAGTTTGAAGAACAGAAATCTAGTGGGACGCCAAAAAGTTCTAAGGAATTCATATGTGCTTTGGAAGGGGATATGGAGAACTCTTTTTGTCTGCGAGTAGGGATCTGTGGAGCTAGCCTTTGGAATAACTGATTGCCTACAAATCCCTGGAGGATCTGGTGAGGGGAGGGGGGACTAGGCTAAAATGGAAAATAATGATCCGGCGAGGTGTTAGGAGGATGAAAAGTTTGTTAACAAGGCAAAACTTTTTATTATCAAAGTACCATTTCTCAGCGGACAGGATTGGCCGATCCATTCCTATAGGGTTTATGCTGAGACCACCTGCAACTGTTGTTTCCCATCCTTTACTGGGAGTTGTGAATCTCGAAACACCGTTTTTTATCAATATCCTAACAAACGGTATTAAACAACCTATTTAAATGGGATTTACGTCAACAAAACCTACCTACCTATTCCACCACGGCATTGGTATGGGACTTATCGCTTTATCCCCCCTGAACCAAGATAGTTGATCAGAATACTCCAATAATACTTCCGAACCCCAAAACTCTTCCCAACGATGCGCCTTACGTATATACAGAGAATGACATTATCCAATTAATTGTATTGGGACTTATCGCAAGACCCCCTCAACCAAGGCAGTCAATCGCGTGTTCTAAATTCATACTTCCGAACACCAAAACTCTACAATAGGAATATCCAAGATAAAGACATTACCCAAGTCGCTGGGATGGGACTTATCGCAAGACTCCCTGAACCAAGACAGGCGATCGCGCATTGTCTAATCATACTTCCGAACCCCAAAACTCAACCATCCGAATATCCCAGAGGAAGACATTACCCAACTCTTTGGAATGGGACTCATTGCAAGACCACCTGGACCAAGCCAATCCAGCTTCATCCAAGCCCCAAAATTAGCTTTGCCTTTATAAGCCTTCAGGTATAATTTCTACAGATTATTTGCCACAATCAAACAAAACCAGTTTCAAGGGCGTTTAAATAAATGCTTTTGAGAAATGTGAAATAAAACTAGAATGATTATGAGACTTGATATTACGTTTCTTGGAATAATCCTAGACGGGGAAGCAGTCTCATAAACTCCCTTGGCAGAATTCTATACGACATCTCTCAACTTCAAAGCTACTCATCCATTTTCAAAAAATCTTCGACTTACTCCAGACTTGATCGATTTCTTCATCTCTTCTTGCCTAGAAAGTATATCCTAATCAGTGCAGTCACTGCTTTATCTATCTTCCGATCACTCAGGCATTCCCCTTAAGCTAGATACCGTTCCTCAACCTCGTGCCCAGAATCCTAGCCTCATCCAAGGTCCTATCAACTAGGAATTATTTCAATAAAACCTTAAATGAATACTGTCAGATTCCTGTTGTGGCGACGAAGAACTTGTTTCGATTACATTTTTCACGAAAGGTTAAGCCAAAACAGTGACTGTTTTTATTCTAAGCTTTCTAAACAACGGAAACGTGCTAAGATGACGCAGTTCCTTCGAGCCGGACGTTTTATCTACGAGAATAGACAATAATTCAATAAGGATGGTGGTACTTTGCTTTGATGTGCGGTTTTTGGAGTATTTCGTGGGTTTAATGCGACGTGTCTTTAGCACAAAAAGTTGGGAAGGTATTGCGCGTCGATAACTGGTAAAATGGCCGTCAGAATGCAGGCAGTGTGGGAATTGGATTAAATAGTAATGAGAACGGGAGGATACGATTAAAGATGAAAGGACTGCAACAGGTGGTGGATATTCCTTTGTTCTCCCGATGACAAAGTAAACCCCCGATAGCTCCTAACTCCACCACTATCAATGGGGCTTTATTAATGATCTGTTTCCCAGTTACAGAAACTACCAACAGCTAAAGGGCCAATGCAATATCTCCTATTTACAGTCGTAGATCCTGTATTCCCACCACTTCAGGGTAGATTTCCATCTTCAACTCTATCTAACTCATCCATGGGCGTACACAAGAGGGGCTGTAGTCCCCCCCCCCCTGATTTTTTTTATACCGGCAAAAACGTGTCATATAAACCTCAAAATAAATGAAAAAAGATCATTTAGTTCAGAAAAAATATTTTTTTGGGGTGCATTAGCGTTTTGGTTGACTAACAATTCTAAGTTCTAGATTGTTAACTTTGAACGGAAGTGAGATGTGAAGTGCATAGTGTGTCTGTATAATCTATATATATAAAAATCACGTGTCTGTCTGTTTGTCCGTTTGTCTGTTTGTCCGTTGTTCCTTATACAAATCCACACCGTTTGACCGATTTTCACCAAACTTGGAATACTGGTAGATCTTGATACTGGAGGTCTCGTAGGCTAACTCAAAAACGTCTACCAGTTGTCTGTCTGTATGTTTGTTCCTAATACAAAACCACACCCTTCGTACGATTTTGACAAAACGTGGCACACAGGTAGGTCTTGACACGGTGAGAGTCATAGGCTAGGTTAAAATAGTCTGTGACTCACAGTTCGGAGATCACGAGTTCAAAACTATGAACCCAAATAGTTACAGATTTGCGTTATTAGATTTTAATATTAATTATTTGGTTTGTAATTTTGTTTTTGCTTTTATAGATGCAGAAAGAAGTTGTAGCATAGGACGCCAAGTAACAGCTAGTAATATATAAAACTATACAATGTAATACAAATTGTAGCATATACATTTTACAAACCATGGAAATAAAACAAAAATGACAAATTATTCAGTTATAAATAAAATGTTAATAGTTAATTTTGGCGTTTTGGTGAGAACATTTTATGTAAAAATAACCCTATAAAAACGAAGAATGTCTTCAACTATAATAGGTGTCAGAGGAACTCAAAACTCACCATTTTACGCTAAAATATTATAATATTTCTCGGACCCTCACTCCATCTTGGAAGGTAATCCATACCCCCCAAACCCCTTCTGACACCGAGAGTGAAGAACTTTCCACACAAGAACTAACTGAACACTGGTAGGTCTGGTGTTATCACAATAAATGCGTTTGATTGGCCTATTACGGTCACTTACATTCCTTAAAAATACAATATTGCCTTATATTGTAAAAACATCGCCCCCCTCCCTATCCTATAAATCACGAAAGCCTGTATGAAAGTAGTCCCTTAGATAATTTTGTTAATATTAAACTCGGTGGGGGTCTCCCGTGGTCTAGTGGCTAGCGCGCTGGATTCATAAGCGGGAGATGGTGGGTTCGATCCCCACCGGCGACAGGAATTTTCTCATCTCAAATTCCTGGTTGCACCCTGGAGGCCCGGCGCTAATGGCCAAGATTTGTCGATGCGCCGTAAAAAAAAAAAAAAATTATTATTTGAATCCGCAGTAATGTAACGGCACACAGTGGTGCCTAAGGGAAACAAACTGAAGGTGTTCAATCGCGTTTGAACTAACATCTTTTTATACGTAATTAGTTGTAGAATGCTACTGTAATATTGCTTTTCCATTTTGCTAATATGTATGATCACAAAAAACCTTTTTGTTGACCGTTTTCTCGCTGAGTAAAAATCTCACAGTTTTTAGTGAAAGGTATAACAATATTTTATACCACTTTATTCCTGGAAAATTGATGGAATTTTCTTTTTTGCCAAAATGTACCATAAACGTATTGCATTTATGTTGTGAAGATATCTTTAATGGAACTCAGTTATTCGTAGTTTATTTGGTGTAGAAAAAATAAGCGGTACTTAGCTATCCTAAACTACATGTTTTGATGTTGCTTTCATATAAATTTCATCGCCGTACTTGGCCGTATGTGTGCACAGCCTAATAAAATGAAGCGATGCGATTATTTTACCAAAGACGACTTTACCATTATTATTTTCTGCAGAGAGCTGTTAAACACTTTGTGATAGCAAGTAAATGAACATTTACAGTGAGATCTACCTAATATATCGTGTAAAACTGTCAAAATGTATTCGTTATACGCGAAAATTTTAATAAAGAGAGATACGTTTAACCATTTAACTGTATTACATTGTTTGTTAATTTATTCAACTCAGCACTCAAAAATACATTTGGAAGGATACATATCTCTACCAATTGTGTAAAATATGACTTTTTATACATCGAATACTTGGTGTTTTTCACGGCTTTCGTAATCTAGTAGTTTTTTTTTTTTTGTTTTTTTGTTGTTTTTTTTACGGCACATCTACATCTAGGTCATTAGCGCCGACATCCAGGGTGTAGCGAGGAATTTCACCAGCGAGCCGTGGGATGATAAAATTCCTGCCGGAGGTTGGGAATCGAACCCACCATCTCCCGCTTATGAATCCAAGGCGCTAGCCAATAGACCACGGGAGACCCCTCGTAATCTAGTAGTAGTAGCAAAGTAAATTTTATTATATACATGTACAAATAATAAGTCCTTGAGAAATTCGCAATAAATTTACATAAGCTTGGATATAATCCATCAGCTAAGCGACACCATTTAATATTATATACATGAAAATAAAATAAAAACAACATGAGTGATTTTAAATAATATAATAAAGTCCGTCTCGCAGGACTGCATCATCTTAGCGCGGTTCCGTTTATATCCCTAGTCTAATTTGGAAAGATTAAAATAGAAGCAGTTATTATTTTGGTTTCACCAGTCTTTTTTTTTTAAATTAATTATTATAATGGCGTGTCAACCCTTAAGGTCACTAACGCCATTCCTGTGAGTAGTAAAGTCTTGAAAGGTCATGATTTACAATCTTACCTGGAAGGGTCGGCAACACTAGAAACGGACCCGCTAGTGACAAAGTCTTGGAATCTTGGAAATCTATATTTCTAACAATAAATTGTTTTTGTTATTTTACTTAACCAGTTTTATTGTCAAATACATTATCCAACTATAAGCAATTAAAAAATAACAAGAAATAAAACAGACAAAAAGAACCATTGGAATAAACGAAATCAATTAATTTAAAGCTTTAAGCACTTTTTTCTCCGATTGACATCGCCTAATTAAAACTTTCTTCAGAACCTTTTTTGTAGATCATTTAGTAAGCTTCCGAATCAAGATTGTCACAAGATTGTCAGTATCCAATCACAAGATTGTCAACTGTTTTCGAGATACTAACGAAATTATACAAAGTTACCAAAACTTTTTTTGTCTGTTAATAAAATATTTTATTCTAACCCTTCCTTTACTCTAAACGTAACAAAAATTTCAACATATTAGTGTTGATGAAAGTAGAACATGCAGAAAATGTTTCAACTGAATCCCATGATTCTAAGTACCCAAACCAAAAACGGTATTCAAAAATTATTTTTCCAATTTTCTCGAAAACGGTTAAAGCTATCGCCTTGAAAATGGTTTCATTCGTTTTCCGAGCCCAGGAGTCATATAAAACGAGTACTTAGAAGCTTATGAACTCAAAAACGTAAGCGTTACGATTTTTTTTTGTGCGAATTTCGCCCCAAACGCCATCTTCCAGTAGGCGGATTTTGCTGGTTACCGAACTTGACCTTTCAAATTGGACGACGGATTTTTGTACCAAATTTCATCACAATCGGACCATTAGGGAAGCCAGAAATGAGCGAACAGACAAATATATATATATATATATATATATATATATATATATATATATATATATATATATAAATAAATATATACATATATATATATATATATATATATATATATATACAAATTTTAACCACCGTTATTTTCGGTCTCTAGGGGTTCTGAAACGCGAAATTTTCTAGTCGGCACTTCCGGATTGTTTCATTGTATCAACCTTATAAGCGGGGTTCCTCCCTATGGGGGAGGGAGGAACCGCGCTAAAAACAAATAAATAAGTAAAACAAAAATTGATCCTCCTTATACCTGATAATCAAATTTAAAATTCATTGCCTCTTTAACGTAGTGGTATAGCTTTGAGTAGTCCTGGCCGTTCAAATAGCCTATTGCTTGCGTGTGGGTTAATCTATTTCTGTGGAAGATGTTTACTCTTATCTCGGACAGAATTGGGCATACAGCTAGGAAAATTATGGTTTTCGTAATGTAAAACCCGTTTATCCTCCAAAAAAAGTATTTAATCGAATTGGCAGTGGTCTTATTCGACTCAGCACTAGAAAATACCTTAAAAACGATACCAAAATCAGAAAGATTTAAGTACCTACAGTTTTCCCCCCCAAAATCAAGCATTTGGCACCACTCAGCGGTATACCCATTCTGCTTCTAATATAAAAGGTTAAAAACAAAATGGAATTGATGATTTATTTAAAAATAATATCTGTATTAGGAGTATAATCTATTCATGTTTGATTCTTCGCTAGCTTTCCCTCATGCCTCCCTTCGCCCTGCCCCACCTCTTGGAAAAGGGGGCGCTCTTTTTTATTCATAAACACCGCGTCAGCCAGGAGGCTGTTAATCTTAAACGGCTTGTCACATCGTAAAATATCAGGAAACTCAGTTAGTTTTGACGTCTATTAGGAAAAATGGAAGGACCAACTCCATTAGTATAGGAAAGAGTCATTTCTTAAACGTCAACACCTACTGAAATCGCAGATTCCAAATTCATTTTAGTCCCACGATTCGCACGGAATATCCGCATTAGGCACGAAACGCAAGATGCCGGAGAGGGCGTTGACCGTTACCAAGACTCAACTTAGCTTGGATTATAGACGATAAAAAATTCCGACACGCAGGAGCTGCATTACTAAGCACATTCCTCAGACAAGGATAGTTTTGGTATTTTATATTTGTAACAAAAAACTGACTCAATTGTTTTTTTGTTTTTTTTTACGGTGCATCTACAACTTGGCCATTAGCGCCGGGCTATCTACAGGTTGCCACCCTTTTCTAATGCCAACAGCACATGGTCGGTCACCCATTCAGGTACTGACCACGCCCGACGTTGCTTAAGTTCGGTGATCTACGGGAACGGGTGTATTCAACGTGGCTACGGCCGTTGGCTGACTCAATTGTTAATTTTATTTAATTTTGTTGGAGAGTAAACCCAAAATTCTCATTGGTTGGGGATCATATCTACCAATTTTCGTAGCAGGGAAGTAAAATAACGGCTAAATTCATACTTTGGTTCAAAAACACCTCCACCCATAATGCAATACAATTTTCTAAGCTCAAATTCGGCTAACTTGTACTTAATCCATCCTTAATCACTAATCTATTATGAAAAATATAATTTTGGGTCTTCTATCCCCTAAAACATAAAACAACGAGTATTGACATTTTCAAGAGAAATATTTAAAGATCCTGTCCTGCTAAATTTAAAAATATCAGCGATAATTTCACTAATGCGGAAAAATTATGCAAATATTTTGTGGCTGTTAGTGAAAGCCACGCGAAAATACAGTTTTATCAATTGTGGCTTTCTTGATTAACGATCAATAGCCATGGAACAAACTTCAAGTTCCTTTTTTTTCTCTTAATAATCCTTCAAGGTTAATGAAACATAAAAAATCAATTTTTTGAAGCAAATAATTTTTTTTTTAAATTAACTTATTTATAAACATCCGCAACTCAAAGCTCAGTGCAATCATACACATATCATCCAGTCATAATTAAACAAATACACACTAAACGGCCAAATACATTGAAACAGATCAGTGTATATGTAATAATAAAAAAAAATGAAAAAAAAAATTTAATGAATGACTAAATCTACAAATTTTATTTTCCTTTTAGCACTTTCCTCCGAAGAAAAGTATCTATTGAGGTTGTACTCATGACGGAATTTTTGAAAAATTTCTTCAAATCTTTATCGACCCTACCTAGTAAACACCGAAAATGATCTCCGCTAAAATTTATATATATATATATATATAAAAAAAAAAAATCAGTCCCGTAACAGGCCACAAGGGCCCAGAGGGGCAGATACTGTAGAGGTATCTGATTCTTGACCATACGGCACACTAGGGAGATAGTGTGGTCAATACTATGCTCCGGCCGCCTGATTTTCCCCTTGGCTACTTCGACTACTAGAGTCATTAGCACCCAAGGTACCCATTATTAATTAAATTAATTAAAGGCTGGGTGAGCCTAGGGACGATCTGGGACCCCAAATCCAACCCTCGAACGGCAGCACTAGAAGAAAAAATCTTTAGTGCGCGCTCGGGTTTTGAACCTGGTCCTCCAGTTCATTAGTCGAGTGCTCTACCACTGAGCTAACCTCGCCCCATATATATATATATATATATATATATATATATATATATATATATATATATATATATATATATATTTGTTAACACAATAACCGCCAGAGTTTTTGTTTTTTCGTCGCGAAACTTGGTGTATAGCATTGACTTAGCAAATGATTGAAGGAGTTTGTTAACCACCAACGGTGCACCTTCACGGGGGGGGGGGGGGGGGGGGGGTAGGACCATGCACGCCGTAGTTTTTGTTACATTTGACAAATCTTGGTATTCGTTGTGGTCATCTAAAGAGAAAATTATCTTAGTAAAAATAAACTAAATCCGTTCATTAGGATCAAAATTACAAAATTCTTTTGTACGTAATTTCTGTTGTATTGTAACGAAACTCGGAATACGTCTTGGTTATCTCATTAAAAAGAAGTGTTGTAAAAATGAACTAAATCTAGGCGCACGGTAGTGCGCCAGGCCAAGTTCCGGCCTAAGCATACTGTGTGTATATTACAGGCGGTCTTAGAGCCGATTTTTACTCTCTCATAACTTTCAACCAGGTAAAGATAAAGTTATGAAATTTTACACAGGTATTATACTACTAGATGTGAGGAAATTTTCATCATTCTACATCGAATAGTTTCTGAGATATAAGCGATCAAAAATCGGGATTTATAGGACTCACTCACTCACTCACTCATCAAAATTATTAGGCACTTCCCATGATGCTAGAGACTTGATGATAAAACCTGACCTTTAAAAACAACAATAAAAATACTTATATCCAGTTACTAAAATATCACTTTCCTCAACCAGGTATATCCTTAAACTTGGCAATGTTTTATTTGTGCCAAAATTATCTTTAGAGAGAAAACTAAACATTGCCAAGTTTAAGAATATACCTAGTTGAGGAAAGTGATATTGTAGTAACTGGATATAAGTATTTTTATTGTTGTTTTTAAAGGTCAGTTGAAGTGTCTTTACTGTTCTTAGTAAGTAACTATGAGGTCTTCCAAGTAAGACATTTCTTTCTTGTATCATCTCTTGTATTGGCAAATATTTTGGAGGAACTTGGCCTCTATTTCACATTTATGTTTTTTGGGGGATTGGTCTGTCGCAAGGAAGGTGTACGTTTTCCAATGTTTGAATATTTGATGTTTCGAGCGAAACGTAAGTTGACAAAGCTGCCACTAGGAGTGATTTGTCATGATATTACTTATACTTGTACCCGTTCTTGCGTCAGCTAAAAATAGGAAAATTTGAAGTTTTTTTGTATTTATTAAGTAGTTTAGTATGACGCGTACACAAAAATCTGCAAGGAAATTACTTAATAATTAAAATAATTTGATTAAGTTGCTCCTTGAAAAAGTAAAAGAGCAGAACTATACATGTTTTTATTTTATTTTAATAGGTTAATATAAACAAATTATTTAGGAATGCAGTGTACACTACCCAAATTGTGAGGAAGGTGCTCATTTATGCAGCTTCCGTCACCTTTTTCTTTCTTTAGCGAATACCTGATTACAATTTCTTTGTGGAAGTGTAAAATAAGAATTGACAGTTGTTGAGCATCTGTGAAAAAAAAATATGAACAATTTGATAATGAACATAAATATTATAGTAAGTTGGAATCGGTCATACGAGAAAATCAGTATTCCTTGAAAAGAGGAGATAATTCAATAGAATGAAATTATATTAAATTAGAATTTATATAAATAATTTTTATAGGATTTAAGTGCGACAGAAAAAATAAAAACATTAAAAAAATGAATAAAAGATTATATATAGAGTCAGAGGCCAAATTAAAAATAGCTTGAGGCAAATAATGATCCAGAATAAATTAACGGAGACCCTTTATGGAACGTAATATTGTAATAATACGTAACATTATTCATTCTTGCGTAATTACCGTAAAATAGGGACACATTAGTACAGTGCGGTGAAATTGTTAAAAACATATATATATATATAGTTTAAATTGTGTAGATTCAAACACCATCAAACTTTTTTTACGCTAACCCTTTTATAAATTGTTTTCCAGTAGTGGAACATAGTTTGTCAAGAAAAGAATTCTTCTATAAATAGCACGTTTGCAGGAAACGAAGCCGTACCGACCTACTGTATCAGTTTGTGATTAAAACATTTATCAAATATATATATATATATATATATATATATATATATATATATATATATATATATATATATATATATATGCTATAATTTAGTAGTTATCAAATATATATATATATATATATATATATATATATATATATATATATATATATATATATATATATTTGATAACTATTAAATTTATTAAAATAAACTATTAAATGTTTTAATCACAAACTGATACAGTAGGTCGGTACGGCTTCGTTTCCTGCAAACGTGCTATTTATAGAAGAATTCTTTTCTTGACAAACTATGTTCCACTACTGGAAAACAATTTATAAAAGGGTTAGCGTAAAAAAAGTTTGATGGTGTTTGAATCTACACAATTTAAACTATCATATGAAAAAAAAATCAGTCTGGCGTTCTTTGGCCAGATCATAACGTTTTTGTCCAGAGAAGTTTTTTTTTTTTTATTTCTCTTTAAAAATAAAAACCATTGTTTCAAAGACCACATTTCATTAATCTACATCAAATTAGTGCATAAATAGTATGTAGATACCCCTAATTGTTGTATCCATAATAACAGTAAACACCAGATTAAAAACTGATCGAACTGCACAAATACACTCGGTAACTATGTCGAAATTAGTATGAGGAGCTTCTCGCATATTTTCCCCAACTTCAAGGTTCCATAACTTTCTAGTAACTGAAGATAATTAGATAATATTAAGGATTCGCCTTATCTAAAGTATCTATAGTAATATAATCACCTTAGTTTTATGATTTCTTTACTTGAGTTTAGGCCATCTAGTAATGGGAATCGGTCAACTATGCGTCGCGGGTTTTGTAGTCAATGAAGATAGGTAGAAAATAATTATTTACTTTGTGGTCATTTTCTGTGAAGATCTACATTTAGGATATTAGGAAAACAAACTAACAAAACGAGGTCTCTCACAGCCAGATTGTTTTTATATGCATTTCAGGTTTGTAGTCAATGAAGATAGGTAGAAAATAATTATTTACTTTGTGGTCATTTTCTGTGAAGATCTACATTTAGGATATTAGGAAAACAAACTAACAAAACGAGGTCCCTCACAGCCAGATTGTTTTTATATGCATTTCAGGTTGATAACTCAAAAAAAACTTCTACTCAAATGATAGGTTCTATTAGTTTCATAGCTGGATGGATGGATCTTCTAACTGAATTTATGAACTTCATGAATAATTTAATGGGTGAATAATGAATAGACAGACCAAATTATTTTTTAATTACAGCCTCAGGGCGTTTTGCCTTTCGACACCTTTCCTAGTCTTGAAATCATAAAGTGGGAGCATCTTCTCAATAGACTTCTACATCTGATCTACTGAATATTAAAACTTCTTCAAGACCCCTTTAGTTTAATTGTTGACATTTTCTGCGGAGCTAAAACCTTATTGACCTCATACCTCATCAGGGAATTCTAAAAAATTTATCCAGCTTATCATTTAAAAGTAAATTCTCTTCAGGCTAATAAAATATAGGTCAGAACGTACGATTTGTAGTTACTATAACAGCCAGGTCTTAACGTCTTAAGATTCTTATGTGGGAGATGGTGGGTTCGAGTCCCACGGGTGGCAGAACTTTTCTCATCCCGTTAAGAAAATTAGTCACTGCACGATGGATGTCGGCGTGCAATAAAAAAAAATAAAAAAAATACTATAACCGCCCTCTTACATTGGAAGGAAACCCACTTATAAAACAATCCGAACGTGCCGATTAGAAAATGTCGTGTTTCAGAACCCATAAATCATGAAACTTCAAGAAAACAAATATCGAGCTTTATAAAGAACACTAGGCATAGTAGCGTTATGGAAACGCGCTATGAAGACAGCAGCTCATGCGTGTTGGGCTTTTTATTTTACGAATCCATCGTTTGTGGTGTTCCCTTCCACCTTTTAGGGAGAAATACTGGTATGACGCCGACATAATAACGCAATCAGGAAGTGTAAATGAGAAATAATGACCATTCCTAACCAATAATGGACGTTTATTCTTTGTGTGTTTATGTATATATATATATGTATATATATATATAACAAAAGCCTCGCCCAATTCCATCCATTTGGACCTATACTTGGCCAGGTTTTACCCACAGGGAACAGCATGTTTTTTAATTTTGTCTTTCCATCTTGTGAAAAGTCTTTCTCTTTTTCTAACTCCATGTGGCGATTTCCTAAATCTTGATAAGGAGCCCTTGAGAAGTTGAACCTGTTTACTATTTCTGTGCGACCCGTCACATCCCTAATAAGTGCAATTCTTACTTTTTGGTGCCATCTAACTCCTTTTATGGCTCTTCCCATAGCCTTCTGTATATATGTATATGTTAATCTGTTCTAGGATATAGGGATTAAGAAAAAATATGCGACCACAAAAATATAAAACAATAGCGCATTAAAATACGAGAAATTCACTATGAGTAATGGTATGGTTCCTTAGAAAAGGACACGAAGGAAGAAAAATTGTAAGAGTTTGAGAGTAAAACTAGGAAAGGCTAGCTGTTTGTATTAAATATGCAGGGGCTTGTCAGCAAGAGTACTTTCTTCGGGCACCAACCCATTCACTCAATACGGCGGTGTTTTCAGCACCTGCTTCAGCAACAACTGTTCCAGCATTGGACTTGAATATAACAGCTGAGCGAAAAATTCAACTGGGGAATTTGTTGGGATTTGCCCGTTAGCTCATTCCGTTCACATAAAAATATTCAAGCAGTCGCTTCCAAACCTTCCAATCCAAAGTCCTCCGAAATATATTCAATGCTCCTTTTTACATAACCAATAGTAATCTTCATAAAGTCCTCATAATTATTCTAATACGGGATCTTATCCCCATCCGACTTGCAAAATTATCCCTAACCCTAATCCTGCTGTCCAGTCACTGTCCACTCCCAACCATCCCTATTCTCCAGCAGGACGGTTGAGCAGGATGTGGCCCCGAGATCTGCTTTAAGCAATACAAGGGAGTGATAACGGAGGTTATCTTCTCCCTACAGTGTCTGCAGTTCTCTCGTTCCTTCCCGAGCTCAAATACTTCGTACTGGAGGTCAGGTGTTGCAGATGCTTGTTATTTTTATCATGTAATTATTTTAAGGAATGTAATCTCATTAGATGAATAATATATATATATATATATATATATATATATATATATATATATATATATATATATATATAAACCCATTCGCTCCAACAGATGCAATGTTGTGCGCTCTTTTCAGGAACAAGAGTTCCAGACTTGCCATTGTCTAAATAAGCTCAGAGTAATGTTCAAGTCATTTAAAGGTTCTGATGAACACTTTCACTCATACCGATGCCAGATTTTAGCAAAAAATGAAAATCGTCTATATTTTCTACGATTCTCTAATAAATTGTCTATATTTTATTTAAACACTCAAAACAATCGGTTTCGAAAAAAAAAGAAAATGACCAACAAGTATTTATGTGCGTGGCACAATGAGAGTCGCTGCAAGCTATTCAGGCCGTGGTTTTGACGTCTATCAAACACTGTGCTCGTGGGTAAAGCGTTAATTTTTTTTTTTTTTTTTTTAAGTGCATCTGCTACTGGTAAAGCGTTAATACACGCAAAAATATGCGGTTTTCACACATGCAAACGAATTTTGACCCATCAGAAACATTGCCTCTAATTCTATATTTTAAACACAACATTGTCCTAAACACAAAATTGCAACCCCTTTCAACCATCATTATTCTATAGGCGATTTCACTATACACCACTTTCTAACATATCGCTTTAGGGCGGTGATGACCTACACGTATTCTGCCCTTAAACCCCCAACCTAACCCAATCCTATCGGCACAACAAACCCTGGCCTCCCCTATTTGGCCACCAAAAGTATTTCCTTATGAAGAGGAAAACTCGCCAAGTTTGTTTAAGAAGAGAATGAGATATAGTTTTAGTAAAAGCTACGCCTAGGCTAACCTATAGAGAGGCGAAACCATAATGGTTTTATTGACGACTCTATAGGCCAAACTATGCCAAGCACTTCAACTATCTACCTCGCTCTCATCTAACAATATTCCAGCCTTCCGCTACATCAGATTAAAATTCATCTTCCTATTTTACAAGGTATTGCAAGATGTATATTATAAGTGTGGCATATTGGGGCCCAAAATACCTACGCAGTTCCTTATCTCAGATATCATGTATCAAACTCGTTTTACTGTTTAGGGAATTTAAAACCCAGCAGAAATACTTATTAGGACATTAGGCAAATGATAAAAAACTACACTTTAAGCACAAAAAATTCAATCAGTGTTTTCATGGATTGGGATGACCCCTACGATTCATTTGACTGCTAATACCGTGAAAACCCGCGGGAAAATATCCGATCGAAATACTTCTTGTAGTGATTATCTTGATCAATCGAATTGAACCAACACATTTAAAGCTACACTTTTCTACATATGCTTGATTTAAAAGGTCAAGCTCTTCAACAAGCCGAATCCGCCTACCGGGGTAGTTTTTCCTTTTTTTTTGTAGACTATTTTGTGGGTAATAAACCCCTTTTTAACCTTTTCCTTTCGTGTAGACTGCTGTAGAAGTTGAGGCGATATACACACACACATATATATATATATATATATATATATATATATATATATATGTCTGTTCGTGCTCTCCTCGGCTCCCGATGGTCCCGATGAAATTTGGTTCAAAAATCGCCTAATTTGAAAGGTCAAGTTCGTTAACCAGAATCCGTCCCCCGGACGCATTTTTGGAGCGAAATGCGCACGAAAAAAATCGTTACGCTTTAATCATACGCTTGCAAGTACCCGTTTTATAGGCTTTTTTTTTATATCTTGGCCTAGGAAAACGAAATGAAACCGCTTTCGGAAAAAATGGAAAAACAGGTAAGGGTAGGGTGGCCCTTTGTCATGTATCTGGGGCCATAAAAGCATTTCACGAAAGGTTGAACCAAAATAATAACTGCTTCTATTTCAATTTTTCCAAATGACACTAGGGATAAGAACGGAACTCCGCTAAGATCCTGCGAGTCGGACTTTTTATGCGTAGTTTTAGAAACATTTTTAATATTAAGATGTAAGCTGTTATGAAACAAAATATTTGTATTTTGTCACAGCTTTGAAGGTGGTAGCAGGAGCTGCTGAAAGCTCTTAGTTCAAAAAATAAAATTTGTTCTGATGGAATTTGAGGTATTTCATTTTACCGAAGGTCTCCCTTCTCTGCCAGCATCGTCACACTATATTCAATAACATCGGCAGTAATATTTTTACTTTAACTCTAATTACTAATTATTAAATATACTTGTATCGTTCTTATTTTGTTGATTTTATTGGGCTGCTTCATTGAAACTTGAGTTAGGACCTATAATATATATCTTATATCTTCCTCAAAAAAGATTGTTGTTTTTGGCACCTTCCAATGCTATACCTCTTGAGCCACATTTTTGGCATGGTTTAACATAAATTCATTCATTAAGTGGCTAAAGGGTTTATTATGACAGCTAAATATATGAAAAAAAAAGACCGTCACGCAGGAGCTGCTTAACTAAGCACTTTCCTCAGAATTTGGGTAGTGTAGACTGCTTTCCAGAACAATTTGCTTAAAATATCCTACATAAATAAAATAAAAACGTGAATAGTTCTCATTTTGTAATGAGTAACTGATCAATTATTAATTTGCATCCAGAGTTATGTTTACACATGGTACCTGCTACACTACGTAATAAATACAAAAATCCTCATATTATCGTATTTTGATCTAACGCAGGACCAGGATACAGTCACTCTAGTGGTAGAAAGCGCTCCTTGCGGCGGCTTTGTGAACCTACGTCTGCCGGCTTTTCTATTCAAATATATTACAAATTAAACCACCGCTTTCCGATTGACCGATTCAGCTCATTTTTACAACACTTCTTTCTCATGAGTTACCCACGACGTATACCGCGTTTCGTTACAATACACCAGAAATTACGACCGGTATGAGTATATTAGGAATTTGGGTCCGGAGTAAACCCCCCCTTCTAATGAACCGATTTAGTTTATTTTTACAACACATATTTACCTGTAGATTACCACTACGAATACCGAGTTTCGTCGAAATATACCAAAAATCACGGCTGGTAGTGGCGAATTGGTATTGTGGGTCCGGAGTAAACCCCCCCTTCTAATGAACTGATTTAGTTCATTTTTATATCTCACTTTTCTCTCTATATTACCACTAAGAATACCAAGTTTCGTTGAAATATAACAAATATTACGGCTGACATAGTCAAATAAGTGTTTTGGGTTCGGGGTAAACCCCCCCCCCTTCCGGTGGACCGACTTTGGTGGTTAACGAACTCGTTCAATCGTTTGCTAATTGAATGCTATATACCAAGTTTCGTGACGAAAAAACAAAAACTCTGGTCGCTATCGTGTTAACAGACACATATATATATATATATATATATATATATATACCAGGTCATTCAAAAAGTCCTGTCGTTTTTTTGGGGGAAATTATAAATAAATAAATATTTTCAAATAATCACCTTTATTCATCAAAATATCCACCGTTACAGTCGGTAACCTTCTCCCAACGAGATGGTAAAGCCCAAATTCCTTCCTTAAAAAACCGTTGATTTTTACTGCAAAAATAAGTGGTCAGTTCGTGAATTAGGTTGTCACGGTCTTGAAAACATTTCTGTCTCAGATTGTTGTCGAGATCTCTGAATAGGTGATAATCAGTGGGTGACAGGTCAGGGGAATATGGTGGGTGAGGCAAAACTTCCCAGCCTATTTCTGTCAATTTTTGACAGAAATTTGAAAAATTGACAGAAATAGGCTGGGAAGTTTTGCCTCATCCACCATATTCCCCTGACCTGTCACCCACTGATTATCACCTATTCAGAGATCTCGACGACAATCTGAGACAGAAATGTTTTCAAGACCGTGACAACCTAATTCACGAACTGACCACTTATTTTTGCAGTAAAAATCAACAGTTTTTTAAGGAAGGAATTTGGGCTTTACCATCTCGTTGGGAGAAGGTTACCGACTGTAACGGTGGATATTTTGATGAATAAAGGTGATTATTTGAAAATATTTATTTATTTATAATTTCCCCCAAAAAAACGACAGGACTTTTTGAATGACCTGGTATATATATATATATATATATATATATATATATATATATATATATATATATATATATATGCATATATATATATATATATATATATATATATATATATATATATATATATATATATATATAAATTTTAACGGGGGTCATTTTCGGTGTCTACTAGGTAGGATCAATAAAGATTTGAAGAAATTTTTCAAAAATTCCGTCATGAGTCCAACCTCAATAGCTACTTTCCTTCGGAGGAAAGTGCTAAAATACAATTTGACTCAAATTCAAAGAAATGGTTAGTGCCTACAGATGTACATTCTTATTTGAGTTGTAAAGCCGGGACCTAAAAGGCCCAAAGGAGGTATACAGTGAGTGTATGGTAAAAATAAGAGGAAATTGGATATTCCTCGTGAGAGCCTGTAGGATTTAGGATGGACCAGGGTGATCCTGTGAATCTAGGAGTATCCTGTCTTAGGATTTGGGGGATCTTCCTCGACGTCTCAGCGAGGGTTTCGGCTTTACTCTCTCCAAAGCCCTGTCTTATGACTCTACAACCTCACAAGCCCCCTTTCATACACTCATGGGCTTTTAAACGTCACCCAACTTATTTCTTATTCGTCCCTCTTCTCTTTTCCATGCTAGACCCTAAAGCTTACCTGTCTATGTGTTTATACTCGGCCTCAGCGCTTGGGGTTCGGTCACACACGACGGCGCGGGGTTTGAATACAAATTTTCTCCAATCCACGGACACCCAAATAACAAGACTTAATGTTATGATACTTTTCTAAAACGTCATGACAGAGGTAGGCTTCATTTTCCAAGGATAATACCTATTTCGGGTCAATTTTATCAAACAAATACAGGGTCCGCCAATAAATGGGACGATTGCAGGTGGCCTTGAGGCCATGATAAGAGGTCGTGGGGGAAATATTACTGGTGTTTCACTGCCTGCCCAATCCACCATTTAGCGCATTTGTGTAATTTCTCCGGTGGCCACCTCGTTCGCCCGATTTAACTCCTTGCGGCGTATTTTTATGGGGATACCTCAAAACCAAAGTATTTCAAGTAGACCTGGGCAATACTGGAATAATTTATTCCTTAAATAAAGAAAATGGTTATTCCTGAAATAATTATTTCCGGAATAACGGAAATTCTTTAAATGTTATTTCATCGTTAAATAAAACAATCTTCATCAAATAACTAGATGTATTTATTCCTTGAATAATTATTTGAAAATTTGATCATTCTTTGAAATAAATCAACATAATTCTAAAAGCTTTATTTCTGAAATAACTATTTGATAAATGATATTTCAGTATTTTTTATTCATGAAATAAATTATTTCACTGAGATGCAAAATAATTATTCCCGAAATAACTTCATCATGAAATAACGTTTGTAATGGATGAGAATAATGCGAATGGTTAATACTACCATCAAAACACGAGTTAAGGAGATAATCCTTTTAACATTATTATTGGGGTCTCCCCCCGTGGTCTAGTCGTTAAAGCCTTAGATTCTCATGCAGGAGATGGTGGATTCGATTCCCGCCGGCAGGAATTTTCTCATCTAACGGCTCGTTGAGAAAATTCCTCGCTGCAGTTTGGATGTTGGCGATAATGGTCCTGATGTCGATGGGTCGTAGAAAAAAAAAAAAAAAAAAAAAAAAAAAAAAAAAAAAAAATTGAAGACTGATTTAACACGTTAGCACAGCATTTTTTTTTTCTACGCCCCATCGACATCAGGGCCATTATCGCCAACACAGCTCAATGAGGCTTCACAGGAAAACATGTATTTAGAGGATTTTTTTGTATAAATTAAGATATCAGAATATATTATTCCCTCAAATAATTATTTCGGGAATAAATATATCATTAATCATGAAATAATTTAATCCTTGAAATAATTATTTCCGAAATAATATTTTAAAAAATTATAAAATAAATTATTTCTGAAATAATCTGTTAAGGTTATTTCATGATTTATTCCGAAAATATTATTTCAAATAAATTATGCCCAGGTCTAATTTCAAGTAGATCCATCAACGACCATTCGAGCCCTAAAGCAACGATTTGTGGACAAGATTACAACACTACCTGTCAACATGCTGCTAGAGGTGATGCTAAACTTCCAGACCAGGCTCCAGAAATCCCTTAACTGCAACGGAAGACATTTGGTGGGCTTAGTATTCAGAAAACAGAGAGAGATAAATATGTTTCATTCTGAACAAATATACATTTATACAATTTTTATTTGCGATACTAATAATCTTTTTTTCTAATGTTCTTACATCCGTTGTCAATAATAAATGGACGTTAAACAATTTAAATAAATAATATTTTTACTCTACGGCCATCGGATCAATGCCTTCAGGGTCTTCACTAAAATCACCGTTTACCGTTATTCAGATGGTTTCAGGAAGTAAACTTTCTTTGCCTGATTTGTGTCCGTAGCGGGGTTTAAGTTCAGAAATATGAGGGTCTGATTTTTTAGTATTATTATTTTTTATTGAGTTATTTTTTTTTTTAATATTTTTTTTTCAATACTTTGACATGTTTGGTACATATGTGGTTTTCATGTATATAATCAAATTTTGTATTACATTGTCTTAATTGCTATATTCGAAACAACATTGTTTCAACCTATTTTCTCTGTCATTCTTAGGATTCATTTTTTGCAACATCTATCAATTTTCGAGTAACTTTAATGTATGTACAAACAGGATTGATACCACAGCCGAATGTAAGTACCTTGAAATGTTGATAGAATGGTGTTGGCCATGTTTCTTTCTAATCAATTAAAATGAATTTAATTCTACTCATTGAAAATTTAAATAAGTATGTACAAAAATGAAAACTTGTTTCGTTTCTTGTTTGGCGATTTTATCCAAAACGAAGCAAAAACGAGCAAATCTCTAAAGGACTTTTTTGTCTTAGTTTTTTGGTCCCCTAAACGCTCCTGAAGTTTTGCCATCTAAAATTGGGACACCCTGTATATGAAAGTATGCGCTATTTTGATATTTCATTAATTTGGTATTTTATTTATTTTTTAAATAAAATATATTATTTATTTATTTATTGTTTTTAGTGTTATTTATTTAATATTTTTCTATATTTTATTTAATATTATTTACTTATTTTTTATCTTTTTTCCCTCCTTTTTATTTAATACTAGATATTATAATACAATTTAATTACAACTATCAATTTTGCTACTGATCTAATACAAACAATAACATTACTTACTAATACAACTATTAATACTAAGACTAAACTAAACTAGTAATACATATACAGACATACATGTATGTGTGAGCCTATTTTGAGAGTACGGAGAGTGTATGAGGGAAGTTAGCCGCGTGATTAGAGGTAGGACGGTAAAGGAATGGTAGGAGGTCCGTTTAGACCCTCCTTTACCTTTCCTCGGCCATTAAATCTATTTTATGGTCACTTGGGCCCTCTCATCAACCTCAAATTCAGTTCACTCAATTACTTACTAAAGATCTTTCTTCTCTCAGGAAATTACGTTAAATTTACTCTCATTATCTCATCAACCTACTCACTTAGACAAGGTATTTAAGCCTAAATTCTAATTATCTTGCAGAGTTGGGCATAATTCCACTTATAAAAATAAGTACCAATCTATTCGCAATTCACCTTTTTGTAAATATTAATATAAATAAATTTAGTCATAAGTAGGGAACGAACTTAAAGGCTGATATATTTTAAGAGAGTGGTGCTCATGGCCTAAGCAGTCGATGCACCAAAAAAAAAAAAAAAAAAAAAAAAAAAAAAAAAAAAAAAAAAAAAAGTAGGGAACGAATGTTCATGTAAAATAAAATTCAAATTATGTACATATATATTTAACTATATATAATGAAATGTGTAATAAATTGAAGATATGTCGTAAAAAATACCTAAAACGCTATAAAATATTGAAAAGAAAAGCATAAATAATTAGTACGAACTTTATTATAAATGGAAAGAACAAAATGAGTAAAACTCTATATTTATTTACTTATAATGCTGCACATCTAAGGCAAAGAGCATAAAAAAAAACTCTATAGAATATTGAAAAATAAATCATGAATAAAAATTAGGAACTCATTTTAAAAGCGGAAAAAAGAAGTTGACAATTTCTACAGATGAGCATTATTTTGGAAAATTGGTTGCAACAACATGCCAAAAAGTTCAATACTCCGTCTTTGAATAAATACTGTAGTTAAATAACTGATTTGTCAGTACTAAATTTCTTTCCAATTTCAGAAAGGTAAGTATGCTCTTATTTCATTATTTTGATACGTTATTATGGGACAGAACCTTTTTTGTCCGGCCTCGTCCGGCCTAGTTTTTATTTTTTTCTTATTTGTCAATAATGTATTGACATAGAAATGCAAGAATTAGCTCCCAGAACCTGCCTAATTAATAATGATAACTGATTTTCAGAAAACATACCCGTATCGAAAAGGGAACTTTTTGAAGTTTGGATCTTACAAAGTCCAAACAGAAAAAAAAAAACAGGAAGTAATAAAATATGTATATCAACAATTTGGTGTACCTGAGGAGAAGGAAAATTTTAAAATAAATATGGAGACATTCTTAAACCATTTACGTGGTTAGTGGGAAACAGGAAACCGAACAAAATGTGTTATTGAGAAAGGTATTGGTGAATGGCTTGATACAAGTTTGGATTACGATACACAATCAGATGTAGAAGATTTAAGTGGATCTGCCAGTAGTGGGGGGGGGGGTATCGAATATTCAAGATGTATTTCATTGTTACTATACTCGAGCTGTCCGTATATTTCTAGTATGAGTGCAGAAATTCGAAGACATAAGGAAGAGTTTCATTTCTTCTCAGGTGAAATAATTAATTTGTTGAATGAACCATTACTTGACCAAGAATGATAGTTTTGATAACTTAATTTTGATTATATTTTTAGCTCTATTGTCGTGTTTTCAATTATTATTATTATATTTTTTTGTAATACCTAGTTTTAAGCTTTTTGCTGTTGCCTTTGGAAAAGTTAAATAATTTAAAAAAGAGTATAATAATAATAAAATAAATTAAAAAAAAGGTTTAATTAAATAAGATATACGGACTTCTCTGCTAAAAACGGCAAGACTTTATTTCCGATTCCAAAAATGGGGTATATTCGTGACCAGCAAGTCATCTCCAATAAGAATCTGTGATAAAATGATTTGGTCCAGCTAGATCAGTTAAAAATACCACTGTGCAATCCTAGCTGTGAGAAAATTCCTGCCCCCGGTGCGAATCGAACTCACCATCTCCTGCTCATGAATCTTAGGTGTTAGCCACTAGACCACGGGGAGACCCTCCTGGCTGTTGTACTGCAATTACAAGGAGTGCATTGCAGAGATAAAATGATTAAATTTATTACAGACAACTTAGCTGCCTGCAAGGCAATAAACCACCCAATGACTAGGTCATAACTGGTCAGGGACGTAGTCCATTCTTAAAAGAAAAATATAGATGTTTCTTGAAGATACAATGTTTTTTTCCTAGCCGAATTCCAACCATATTTCACTTGACTTCTTCTTAATGAGCCGCATATTAGTACTGGTAGCACTAGGGAATCCCAAAATTTCTGTTTCAAATTCATCTTATATTATTTTAAAGTTCATTCCATCCAAACCTTACACTCGTTTCTGTTAATAATTTGTTTTCCCAGTGAAATTACTTAAGCAGTCAGGCAGGCCTGTAAGTTCGACCTGAACAGTCCGCCTGAAAGCCGGTCGCCTGAAAGTGTATATATTCCGGCCTGTCTGTCATTTAAGACTGTTCAAGCGGCCTGATTATATACACGTTCAGGCGGACTGTTCAGGTCTAACTGACAGGCCTGCCTGAATCGTGTGTAGCCAGTTTTACATACGTTTAAACTATTCACCTTGAATCTCATTATCTGGCATTTCTTCATATTAATTTTACGTCAATTTTAATACGTTTTACTGTAACCTTTGAAACATTTCATTATCTGTTTCTTAAGGTTAATTAGACTAGTGCTTTATTAAGCTAATAACTAATAATTTACCTCTAGAAATAAGTGAGGAGCAAGTATTTAGCAAAGGGATTGCTTTGGAAGGGCTCCCACTGGCCCAGTCCCAAGACAATTAGAACATTATTAGATACGTCCCTCTAGCCAGGAAGGGGAAAAAATTGTTAGAGAAATGAGGATCGTTTTGACTGGTTAGAATATATAATAATGTTAATGGGTTCTGCATTGCAGGAGAGCACGGGGGCTCGAGTAGCATCTCTTCTGGGGAAATTGAGAAGTGTACATCTAAAATTACTCTTTACCCTGGAGAGAAATAAAAAAAAAAGTATTAAAAGCTGAATGAAACTAAAATAAAGAAAGAAAGGTGAAGAAAAAACTGAACACACCTTCTAATTCACTTTAATCTAGAAGAACAGCAGCAATTAGATGTTAAGTCAAAGTAATTTAGAAAATTGCGTTCTCCATTATGTGCGATATGCTTTAATAAGGTGACAATAAAGTGAAAATTCCTTTTCTAAAAGCTCCATTATTTGTATTAGGTTTTACGGAAAGTTCGTAGAATATTTGAAATTGAAATTTATTTAATTTCTTTTTACTTATAACACACACACACACGAAAAGAGTCTTTTCCAAAGACACCATAGATATAGTCTTATGTATTTCGACACGCTGAATCCGAATCCGGAGTCCGTTTCACCCCATTATGTCAGGTTTAAGAGCATAAGGTCAAATTTCTTATGAAATCGTTAGAGAAGAAATAACTGGGGCTTCCATGGTTTTGAGGGTCGCTGAACTCGAATCCGAGGTCTGTTTCAGCACATCGGTGCAATTTATTGGACAAATTTGTTTGTTTTGCAAGAAATGAATCTGCAGGCAATTTATTTATTTATTTTTTTATTTTTTTTTTTTGCAAAATAGACATATTTTTCCTTGAAATGACCTTGATTTTGTGCCGATGCACAGTGATTCGATTGTGCTAACTAGGTGGACAAAAGTCATTGTCAGAATTCTAAAATTTGGTATAGAAGTGATGTAAACAATACACCAAAACATTGCACTATAGCAATTTTTTTACGTCTGAAACAGTCCCCCTTATGAGTAATAAGCTCCAAATGTATGAATCCGTATAAACATTGAATAAATCAGTTGAATTCCAGACATCATTTCTAAGGCACAAATCCAAGTCTTGTTAATTTCATATTAATTAATTCTTGGTATATATTTATTATTTATTCTGGTAAGTGCTGATTTTTCTCTATTAAATAATTCTGACTCATAATCAAGCAATATTAAAAAATCTTTTTAAGATGAACGGATGATTCTTTCCTTGTTTTTTTTTTTTTTTTTTTTTTTTTTTTTTTTTTTGTTTCTTGTTTTAAGGCATGTCAGCCACACGGGCGATTTATGCCTTGATTGGGGTGACAGATAGCGCCACCACCACCGACAGGATCCGACCAGGCGAGGGCATGCCCACCGATATCGCAGGCCCCCCACTAGATGAGGGTTGTTTTTGTTTGGGATAGTAACTTGTACCACCCATTTGTATACGGGCTAATTTTTTTACATATTATAGCTGAACCCTTCCCATTTATAATAAGATGTATTTCAGCCAGCACACGCGAGTACAACATTTTTTTTTAATTTTAGAGTACTTTATTTCGAGGAGGTTTTTTTTTTTGAAGAATGGTTGAAGCACCCAACGGAAGATAAGTACTATTTCCTCTTCAAGTTCACTTCGTCCAAATTTAATTTGGAAAACCTTACCAGCGAGTCTGATAGGAAAATCAAAATGAGGTTGGCTAACTATGCCTCCAAAATGTTTGATAAATGGGTTGCTGCGGGAAAATAAAGAAGCTTTTTTGGTCAAATAACAAAAGTTGGTTGGACGAAGAGATGAACTACGAGGTTCAACGTAGTGTACCCATGGACGTATATAAGGGGGGGCTGCAGCCCCCCCCCCCCCCTGAAATTGGCAAAAATGTGTGATAAAAACCTTAAAAATAAATTAAATGAGACCACTTAGTTCAGAAAAATAATTTATTTTGGGTGTAATAGATTTTAAATTACTAACTATTCCAAGTTCTAGATTGTTAGTATTCCATACCCCCCAAAAGCTCTCAGGCCCCTCCCCCCGAAATTCTCCCCTCCCGGCAGGGGAAGAGTCCCTGCCGAAATTATTTTGTATATACGCCCATGACTGCGCCGCGACCTTCATCATTCGCGACATCATTTCAAGGTTCCATTAAAGTAAAGTAGGAAGACCGCGGAAAAACTTTGACGAGGCATTGTATAAAACAAAAAAAAAAAAACGTACAGTTGAGGACGTCGTTCAATCACGCAGTGTTTCAGAGTTGGTGACTGCGAAATATGACCTACAAGTGCTCTAAAACCTGACGTACTGGGATAAAACGGACTCCGGATTCGGATTCACCGTGTCGAAATACATAAGAATATATCTATGGTGTCTTTGGAAAATACCACTTTTTTTTGTGCCAGTTTAATGAATTCAAAGATTACTTTTTTTTCCTGTAATTCTCATTGTATCAATTAGAGATGGGCGATCTTTTAAAAGATCGATCTTTTTAACACGATATATCATTTTTTTAATCCATCTATCTTTTTGAAGAATCGATCTCTAAGGGCAGATCTTTTAAAGAATCGATCTCCAAGGGCCGATCTATTTAAAAAATCGATCACCATGGGCCGATATTTTAATGAATCGATCTATCTAGAATACCGTAAAATAAAGTGTTTTATTGATTTCAAATATTTAAATACTTAATATCACCACATTGTATACACAATATACAATTCGTTGAATTATTCATTTAGAGGGACAATATGCTTTTCATGATTTTAAAATACAATCAAATATATCCCCGTTCTTGTATCTTCTTCTGTAGCCAAACTCACATAGACCATTAAAATGTTTTTAATGCCAATACTTCTGATTTAAGACATGACTAAGTTCAGATTTATTATTTAGAAAAACAACATCAACGTTTCTTAAAATCTATGATATAATAGGTAGGTAACCTCCTTCATGTATAATATATTTTTCTTTTAAAATAGTCATATGTTATTAAATACCGGTATAATAAATCACTAATAATATCAAAAAGAAACTGGTGTGGCTAAAGTAAAAAATACCCCCAAAGTTTATTAGCCGTGTTTGTGGTTTCTCTAATTCTCAGAGATTCTATTGTGACCACACAAGAGGTCATAAAAGGTTCATTCCACTTCAAGAGGTCAGGGAAGGTTCATTCTAAATTTTGAATTGGTTTCACTTCCAGAACGCCTGTTTTCAGTTCGACTTATTTACATGATATTCCAAGATTTTGACCTAATATCGCCTTAATGAGAGGACGTTTACCCCCGAAGAAATTCCTTTCGACTTATCGAAGGACATAATAACAATAAGAATTATATCAAATCTCTACTTTAATTTTACTTTGTTTTAAGCTGTATGTGTTTATATACAGTTAATACTCTGTGTCGTCTACTGTAAAGATAATGCAAATTTTGCACACACTGCAACCACAGTGAATTTAAAGTAAATATTTTATTTCTACCACTGCCAAAATTATAGATATTAGATAATGATAAAAGTGATCCATAACAATTTATTTGATTATTAAAACAGTGGATGCTTTATTCTGTCAAAGAGGGAGTGATCAAGGAGCGAGAGAGAGAGAGAGAGAGAGAGAGAGAGAGAGAGAGGAGAGAGAGAGAGAGAGAGAGAGAGAGAGAGAGAAAGAGCGAGAGAGAGAGAGAGAGAGAGAGAGAGAGAGAGAGAGAGAGAGAGAGAGCGAGAGAGAGTGAGAGAGAGAGATCTACCCTGTCAGAATTAATAATTTGGTCTGCTAATCAAGGTGGTCTTGTCTTCCCCAGCCATAGTTCCACGACCAACCCCCCCCCCCTTCTCGATTCTCCTCTATTTCCGAACCATTCATTCCCATTATACTCCTTTACTAATATCAATCATCCTTGGTTTATATAGCAAATGTGCGGTTTTAGAATATAGCAGGGAAGTTGCATGGTTTTCCGAAGGAGGTTGCATTTATGACAGAATATTGAAGATATTCTCAAAAATCTTCATTAACCACTTAAAGGCAATGCCTAAATATCTTCGGACCGGCTAGACATCCTCCACAGGCCACACCCGAATATCTTCAGACCGGCTAGACACCCTCTACAGGATACGCCAAGTATCTTCGGACTGGCTAGACACCCTCTACAGAGTAGGCCCAAAGATCTTCGGACCAGCTAGATTCCCTCCACAGGGTACACCCAAGTGTCTTCAGACCGGCTAGACACCTTCCACACGTCATGCCCAAGTATTTTCAGACCGGCTAGGCATCCTCCACAAGCTACGCCCAAGTATCTTCAGACCATCAAGTCACCCTCCACAGGCTACGCCCAAGTATCTTCAGACCGGCTAGACACCCTCCACAGGGTACGCACGAGTATCTTCAGACCGGCTAGACACCCTCCACAGGCCAAGCCCCAGTATCTTCAGACCGGCTAGAACCCTCCACAGGCTATATATACACACACACACACACACACACACACACATATATATATATATATACATATATATATATATATATATATATATATATATATATATATATATATATATATATATATTGATCCGTTCGCTCTCCCTCAGGCTTCGACTTTGATACAAAAATCTTTTGTCTAATTTCAAAGGCCAAGTTCCTTAACCAGCAGAACCCGTCCGCCGGTTTTTGGTGCATAATTCGCACGAAAAAAATCGTAATAGTATTCTTGTTAATATGCTTGTAAGTGGTACTCTTTTTACGGGTTCACAAGCCTAGAAAACCCAATGAAACCATTTCCTAACAGGTTCTGAGAAAAGTTGATAAAAATAGTTTTTTACACTAATTTTCGGTTTTGATACATGATATGGTTAGGTTGAATTAAAATATTTTCTACCTTCTTGAAGTTCATATGAACTAGCATTTTTTAATTTTATTTACATTTTGAGTTAAGGAAGTATTAGAAAAAAAAAAAATTATTGACATGAAAAATTATTGGGCTCTTTATATACTTTCTTAAATATCTCAAAAACGGTTAGGTAATCGTGGTAAGTGGAATGCAACTATTCGAAAGTGTTCTAAATTGTCCGCATAAAAGGTTCTAAAGTATTGTTCGATGGGACGATGTCAATTGGAGAAAAAAGCAGTCAAAAATCTTCGAAAGTAAAACGAGAAACAATTTTGGGTTATTTGTAATAAAGCTTTCCAAGCACAAAGGGGCTGGGTGCGTAATATTAGCTATACCATGTTTTTCAAATTTCACTAGGGAATAGAACGTTACGGAAATTCGCTAAGATGACGTAGTTCCTGTGAGTTGGACTTTAGATGTTCGGTCAGTATTGATGTGGCCATTCTAGCGGAAGGTTCCCATTCGTTCTAGCTGGCTATATCTAGTTTTTAGGCTCCTGAAGAGGCATCCAAGGATGCGAAACATGTTGAGCCAATTTTCATAAATTTGATATTATTCATTGACAATCTACCTAAACTAGAAACATCTGAAGAAAGTTTAAGTAATATTTAAAAAGTTTTGTCCAAAACAACACGGCAATGATTCCCCATTCTTGAACGGGTCTCTTGTTACTGATGAGTTTACTTACACACCAACGTGTGAACAAGCACTCACTTAGTGTCACTTGTCACGAAGCAAGCAAAGTGATGGTCCCAAGCACTAATGAGAAGTATTAAGCTTTATCCCGAAAATAAGAAGGAGATGAAATCAACCAGCGAAACTATTTAAAAGATAATATCCAGAAATTATTATCTACTTTAGGCTGTGCTTCGTTCCCAAATAAAATAGATAACCAGTTCTCAGGCGAGTTATTATTTCAAGAGATCAATTAAAAGTTATTTAGGTAAAGTAGGAAAACAGAGCTCAGCTGGGACTAAAATTGAAAGTTATGGGAGGAGGGGGGAGAATTTACTCGTGGGCGATTTTGTAGCTCTCGATAAAGTGTAGAGAAGTTGGGAGTGGTTAGACCACGACTCCCCATACTTTATCCTTACTCAAATAGCTTTTTCAATATTCTATCCTGACAAGAATCTTCTTACTTACGAGAAGTTTTAAAGTAAACGCTACAATTTTTAGGATGAGTTATGCTAGGGAAAATACATAAATTGATGAATAGATACGTCCATAACGTTCTTATAGGTCGTGTTATTTGCGAAGCATGAAATAGAGCAATATGCGAATGGCAAGGTTTTCTACAAACCGGGAGGACAGGCTCAATGAAAGCCCGCGCTGAAAAGACACTCAGGTAAATGACAAGGTTAGCTGCTAACCGGGAGTACTGGCTAATGTGGCTCGATGCAAAACCACGCTGAAAAGACTCTCAGGTAAATGACAAGGTTAGCTGCTAACCGCGTAAGGACTGGCTAATGTGGCTCAATGCAAAACCACGGTGAAAAGACACTCAGGCAAATGACAAGGTTAGCTGCTAGCCGGAAGGACTGGCTAACTTGGCTTAATTCAACCCCACGCTGAAAAGACACTAAGGCAAATGACAAGGTATTTGCTTACCGGGAGGACTGGCTAATGTGGCTCGATGCAACCCCACGCTGAAAAGGCTTTAAGGCAAATGTGAAGGACAGCTGCAAACCGGGAGGACTGGTTAACATGCCTCATTGAAAGCTCTAGCTGTAACGCAGGAAGAGGAATGGAAAAAAAGAAGACACTGTTATGGAGATGCAATGATTGGACAGGCGACCACTGGTGGACCCATGAAAAGCACCCGGGAACAGCCAATAGGAACGAGCGCTTGGCCGAGCACCCCCGACTTTGACCGAGGCACCCCGACCTCGGCCTATGAATAGGGGCGTTCTTGCTGGCCAGGGGACAATCCGATCCGGCGCTCTCTCAAGGACACTCCAGCTCTCTCAGGACACTCAAGCTCTCTCAGGACCAGCCTCCAGCCATGCACTCAGGATCAAGGACCTAACTACCTGCTCTGCCTCTCTCTCTCTCTGGACAAAGCACGAAGCCGCCGTCTCGATGTCCCCAGTGGTCAAGCCAGCCTCCAGTCATTACACTCCCGACTCCTACTTCCCCCAACTCTAGTCAATACCTGGCTTATTTATTTACTTCCTTGCCCCTCTCACTCCTGCTTCGAGGAACGGCTACGGCTCAGTACCGAACACCTTCTCCCCGACTCAGTGGAACAGCTAAGGCCTAGTACCTAGTCGGTATCCCCCAGGTTCAAGGAAGCGCCCTTACCGGGACACAGTACTTACCTGGCTACCTTCTCCCGACACATCCTTCCTACCCTTCCTAGCCTACATTTAGTAGCGACACACATTCGCTACAGCGGTGACCCCGAACACGCACCAAACAAAATGCCCTCAGACGCACAGCTAGGCATTGAAGCAGCGGGCGCAGCCCCACCTAAACTGCCATAATTTTGTAAAAATGCACCGGAACTATGGTTTAGGCAAGTCGAGTGCCTCTTCGAGATCTCCAAAATAAGGTCATCGTCAAGGAGATTCTCCACGGTGATAGCGAGCTTGGACCTGGATGTATTCGGACACGTGGCACATCTCAACACTTCATCAGCCGACCCTTACTCGGACCTCAAGAATAGACTCCTCTCCGTGTATGGCGACTCAACTGCGGTCAAAATACAGAAACTTGTTGACCCTGTCCTTGGCGATCAAACCCCCTCACAGCTCTACAGGCGTATGAAACTGGTCGGAGGAGAATTAACAACTACGGAGGCCCTCACATCGCTCTGGCTGAAAGCCCTGCCCCAGAGATTACAAGAAGTCCTGGCCGCCTACCCATCGACCGACATCGAGACCCTCACGGCCGCCGCAGACAGAATCGCAGCAATCGCCAACCCTCCATCATGCTCAGCCGTACTCCAGCCCCGGCCGGACCTAGAAAAACAGCTGGATGACCTTAGACAGCAGATGGAATCCCTATCCACCGCCGTTCGATCGATCCATAGATCCAGATCACCAGGTTACTCAGAAAATCGCAGATTTAGAACCCTCCACCATGTCAAACCAGCCCACTCGCAGTCCAGGTCACAATCACGGGACAGACTAAGGCCAGGCACAGCCCACCGCACCAGGACACCGACGAGCATTAGTACATACTGTTACTATCACAATAGGTTTGGTGAACGGGCAAGAAGATGTGAGAAACCTGGCTTGTGAGAATCCTTCCTAGCCTACCTTTAGTAGCGACACACATTCGCTACACTGTTATTTGGTGTGACTAATATACGTACTGCTGTGGAAAATTTTCGCTTATAGTCTTTTCCCATTTTAATATATGATATAAAATAGTTGATGATCAGCCATACAGTATGATCTCAGATTAGAGGTTGCTTTTGTAGCAGATGGTCCACTTTTCTACGGTCAGGCTGTAATGTTACTTATTAATAGGCTAACATGTATTTATTGCTTGAACTTAACCTTAAATAATAATAATAACAAAAATTGAATGTCGAGCAACTTTTGGAAATGAGTAAAACTCGACTTTTAGCGCGGTTCCTCCCTCCCTCCATAGTGAGGAACCCAGCTTATAAGGTTGATCTCATGAAACAATCCGGAAGTGCCGACTAGAAAATTTCGCGTTTCAGAACCCCTAGAGACCGAAAATAACGGTGGTTCAAATTTGTATATATATATATATATATATATATATATATATATGTATATATTTATTTATTTATTTATTTATTTTTATATATATTTGTCTGTTCGCGGTTTTCCGGCCCCCCTAATGGTCCAATTTTGATGAAATTTGGTACAAAAATCCATCGTCCAATTTTAAAGGTCGAGTTCGTTAACCAGCAAAATCCGCCCACTGGAAGATGGCGTTTGGGGAGAAATTCGCGCGCAAAAAAAATTGTAACGCTTACGTTTTTGAGTTCATATGCTTGTAAGTACTCGTTTTATATGCTTCTTGGGCTAGTAAACGAATGAAACCATTTTTTAGGCGATAGCTTTAACCGTTTCCGAGAAAATCGGAAAAATAGTTAGTAGATGAAAAAAGCCGATCCTGGCGCAGGGCTTCGGAGCAAGATGGCGGCGCCCATGACGTCATCCCCCCACCACCGTGACCTTGAAAATTACGTCACATATCTTGACCTTGAAAATTACGTCACATTTAATCGTATTGACCTTGAAAATTACGTCACATTTAATCGTATTGACCTTGAAAATTACGTCACCAGTCTACGTAACTACCGTGAAATAATACGTCATATTTTACGTCACATTTAATCTTCTTGACCTTGAACCCCCTCCCCTCCCATCCCCTCCCCCCACCCCCACCCCCCATTAGAAGATGGGGTTAATACTTTGGCACATGGACATTATAAATTGAATGAGTTGAAAAAGTAGACAATGTTTTTTTAAATTAATACATAACAAGACTGTGTGAGTGCTGGTCCCTGGCGTGGCTATAAACGCCCGTAAACCATGAATGAAGGTCCCTGGCGTGGCTATAAACGCCCGTAAACCATGAATGAAGGTCCCTGGCGTGGCTATAAACGCCCGTAAACCAAGAATGAAGGTCCCTGGCGTGGCTATAAACGCCCGTAAACCATGAATGAAGGTCCCCAGAAATAACGCTTGGATAGGACCTTTCTTGAGTTCTAAAATTTTTCCCCTTCGACGTATCTCCACCTTGTCGTGGTGAAGGGGCTTAAGGTGCTCAGCACCGAACTAAGAGAGATATATGTTATTGTAAGTCATGATATGGTTAAATTCAAAGATGTTCATATTGATCATTGATAACCAGTATTCTAAAAGTAAATAATCTTGACATTATCCTAGCGATTCAACTAGGATACAAGAAGGGCTGAACTCTTCCCTCCCGTTCTACAGTGGTAGGTGGGACGGTCCTCCTAGGCCGTGAGGTTACATATAGAATTTACGGAGTGAAATCTTAAATTGGTGGTAGGAGCGGTCGAGTCTCAGTCATAATCGAGAAGTGGTCGAAGGAGGTTCCATGTAGGGGGATGACGTTCATTATTATGGAGTTCTCAGTTATTATCTGGTGGGGGGAAAAGAAGTTTACTATTATCGAGACTCGGTCGAAGGAGGTAAGTCTTTTTTATTGTGGAGGGGGTTGTTGATGGTGGGGAGATGAAGCATTTTATTACGGAGTTCTCAGTTCTAATCGAGACTCGGTCGATGTAGGTGGATGTCTTATTTATTATCTATTAATTAAAATTTATTATTACTAATTTATTATTATTATTGTTATTAAGACGTGGTCGTATGGTGGGGGGAATGACTTCATCTATCTCAGTTGTAATCTAGGCAAAGAAGGTAAGTTTTTTTATTGGGGAGGGGGCAGTCGAAGAAGATACGTTTTATGGAGGGGGTTGTTGGCGATGGTGGGGGAATGTAGTCATTTATTATCTAGACGCGGTCGAAGAAGGTAAGTTGTTTTTATTGGACAACTCAGTCGAAGAAGATAAGTTTTATGGAGGGGGTGATGGTGGGGGGAATGACGTAATTTCTTAATGCGATGGAAGGAGGAATTATGTTAAATAATTTTTTTTATTATGGGAGAGGGGGTATAACGGACTTGAATCCAAGGATAGCAGTTGTAATCGAGACGCGGTCGGAAGAGGTTCTATTCTAATTAAGTTTTTTATTTATTATGGGGAGGGGGTATACCTGGATGCGCAGATGGCAGTTGCAATCGAGACTCGGTGGAAAGAGGTAAGTTTTTTTATTATGTAGAGGATAAAATTTTTGATTATTGAAAGGGAGCTGTTATTAAGACGTGGTTGCATGATCATGTGATTTTTTTATTTATTTATTATAGAGGGGATCCCAGTAGTAATTGAGACTCGATCGATGTAGGGGGATTATGTAGAGAATAAAATTTGTTATTGAGAGAGAGCTGTTATTAAGTCGCGCTGGAATGATCATGAGAAATATTTTTATTTATTAATGGGGGAGGACTCAATCGAAGAAGATAGGGTGGGGGGAATGACAAGTTTTTTTATTGGGGAAGAAGATACGTTTTATGGAGGGGAGGGGTGGGGGAATGACGTCCAGTGCGCCAGGATTGGCTTTTTTCATCTACTATAGTTGTTAAATCAAGTTTTTGGTTTGGTTACTTAGAATCATGGGATTCGGTTAAAATATTTTCTGCATGTTTAAATTCCATACATACAAAGATGTGTAAATTTTGGTTACGTTTGGAGTTGAGGAAGAATTAGAATAAAATATTTTATTAAGAGACATGAAAAGTTTTGGGAACTTCGCATATTTTCCTTAATATCTCGAAAACAGTTGGGAAATCGTCATAAGTGGATAGAAACTATTCAAAAGCTTACTAAATTTTCTATAATTAATATTCTGAGAAGATTTTCGATTAGTCTATCTCAATCGGGGAAAACGGTGATGAAAACTTTGAATGTGTTCTTTTGAACGGGTTTTCGTAGTTGTGTTAGCTCACTTTTTAATTGTTTGTTTTAAATTGTATTTATTTTATGAAACATTTAGAAATTATAAACATTTTGATAGTTTTGAATACATTGAACAATGAAATAAAAATTTCATGTCTGTAGTAGTGGAGCCTGGCCAAGCCAGGCTCTAGGGTGTTCCAGGTATAAGGGTACACTGCTGGCCCTTTGTCACCGATCAAGCTGCTGGCCCTTTGTCACCGGTCCGTCTAGGTCATTCCATTGGGTTTTAGGTGATATCATCCAGAATAGGTTTTTTTAGGTTTTTTCAAATTTGCATGAATGATACTACAAGACGCGAATCATATAAAAAATCGATCTTTATCATGTTTAGGAGAAAGGAAAAAAAAATAGGTGAAAACCTAAGAATCCGGTTCCTTGTAATAACTGTTTCTATTCTAAGTATACCAAATGACACTAGGGATTTGAATGGAACCACGCTAAGATGATGCAGTTCCTGCGAGTTGGACTTTTAGCGCGGTTACTCCCTACTTCCATAGGGAGAACCCGCTTATGAGGTTGACCTCACGACGCAATCCGGAAGTGCCGACTAGAAACTTTCTTTTTTCAGACCCCATAGATCACGAAAATACAGGTGGTTCAAATGTGTGTGTGTATATATATATATATGCTTGTCTGTTCGCTCCTTAGCAAGCTCAAAAATGGTCCGATTTTGTTAAAATTTGGTACAAAAATCTGTCGTCTAATTTGAAAGGTCAAGTTCGATAACCAGCTGAATCCGCCCACTGGAAGATAGTGTTTGGGGCGAAATTCGCGCAATAAAAATCGTAACGCTTACGATTTTGAGTTCTTATGCTTGCAGGTATTTGTTTTATAAGTTTCTTAACATAGGAAAACGAATGAAACCATTTTTAAGGCGATATCTGTAACCGTTTCTGAGAAAAGTGGAATCAATGTTTTTGTAAGTCATTATTTTATTGTGGGTACTTAGAATAGCCGGATTCAATTGAAATTTGTTCAAGATGTTTAAAATTTGGTTATATTTGGAGTTAAGGAAGTATGCGAAAAAAATATTTTATTAATAGACATGAAAAGTTTTCGGATCTTCATACATTTTTCGTAAATATCTCGATAACGGTTGGGAAATCGTGGTAAGTGGAATTCGAATGCTTACTAAATTCTCTACAAAAAAGGTTCTGAAGAAATATTCGATGGGGCAACGTCAATCAGAGATATAAGCGCTTAGAACTTAAAAAGTGTTTATTTTGAAAGGGGTTTTCTTTTTGTTTATCTCACTTTTTAATTGGTTGTTTTTTGTTTTCAATTGCATTTATCAGTAAAATTAGTATTGTAGTAAAATAAGCTAAGAAACGGTGAAAGGTATTGGTAATAAGTTTGGAGTTGCTGTGGTAATCAAGATGGTTGTGGCTAATCATGATGACGTATGCATAGTTTGTTTTGAATTCTCCAATCTATCTAACCTTCCTCATAGCCTCCAACTGAAGTTATCGTTATTTCTTATTTTATAGAAAGATTTAACCCACGACAGAATGGAATTTTATTCGCCACGAAGCACATATTTACAGTTGATTATAACAGTAAAACGAATTTTCTAGTAAAACAAGATACTTAAAATCGAATTTTTAACGAATTTTTGGTTGTTTACAATAGAGCCTTCTCAGCAGTAGTCGAAGAGTAAGTACGTTTTCAGTACATAATTTTTACATAGTTTCCTCTGATTCGTGATGCTTATCTATTCCATTTCTTCGAGATGTACGTAACCGCGCTATGATGATGCAGTTCCTGCAAGTCGGACTTTTTATAAACATATTTGTCTGTAGAGAGTGTGAAGAGTTGATGATGACTTGAAGGGGTGGGAAGTGGAGAGGGTGTCATACTGGCGGAGAATATCTCTCTTCTCGCCGATAGACCTATCAATAGGTGTGTGGGGTGGAGACAAAGACCCATGGCGGGAGGAGGGGGGGAAGGGGGGTGACTCCCTTACACTCTTGGCATCATTTACACCAAAGGCAAATACCCAAGGCACATTTACCACTTCTCTTACACGCTTGCTCAATCAACAGGATTCACCAGCTTTCCGTGACACATTGATCGCTGGCTTTGTGCTACTTATGCAGACCTCATTAAATATTATTTTAACCCTTTAACGGAAAAAAGAATCACTGATGCTTCTAACCTTTTTATAAAGATTATGCGATTTGTCCTATAAGTTATTAACCACTCAAAATATCTTTTGTAATACATAAAGAATTAGAAACATATCTTATCAGCAGTGGAAGTCTTGAATATCAGTCTCTAAGGGTGAAAACATAGTGGAGCGGCGAGGGTAGAGGCTAGCCGAGAGGGTTTTGATCCCCGATGGTAGCGGCGCTTCACATGCACATAGTGTAGCGGCGAGGGTAGAGGCTAGCCGAGAGGGTTTTGATCCCCGATGGTAGCGGCGCTTCACATGCACATAGTGTAGCGGCGAGGGTAGAGGCTAGCCGAGAGGCTTCACTCTACAGTCTGCAGTATGTTGTCGAACAGTGATGACGATTTGTTATACGAGTGTTGTTCACTGACAATGATTACTGTTTTAGGCGATACGAGAACTTTTGCAGTGTACCTAGTAAATATGGAGCGTAAAGCGCCGGGAGAATACCATCACCCATTTCCACGGTTAAAGAAATGTCGGAATCGATTGTTCCAATATTGAACCTAATAACAGCCGAAAGAATGTGACGAGAGAAAAAAAAATATATATTATAAAACATAGCCTAAATAACTGTAATAGTTAAATAATTATTCCACTAGTATTTAATAATTTATATTCATAACGGTCGAGAACCAACCAATTAGGGTGTTCAGGTCGGCTATACTTGACGTTTTCTCGTTTCAACCAGCTAGGCTGGCCTGAACCCTCTAGGTAAAGAAATTTGGGATGAATTCCCGAGCAGAGAGGGTAGAGGGTCGAAGAGGGTACCAGCGCTGTTACCCGCTCCACTATGTTTTCGCGCGTATAAATGCATACATTATTTTTAACCCTCTCGGCTACCCTCCACCCTCGCCGCTCCACTATGTTTTCACCCTAAGCAAGGTAACGCATGAGGAGTGGGGAGGAGACGAGCTCAGAGTAGGCTACCTGGGAATAACAGAGGCCTTTCTAGAGGTGACGTTTTCCATTTCCCTGCTCAGGATGCCCATTCCTTTTTTTTCATTCTCCTGGTGTATAGTGGTAATATTTAAAACTTTTCCGACGAAACTGATGCTAAATTAAGAATCTATGAACTAAAAGCAGTTCAATCGGTGATTGCCGGCTTGAGAATTAAGTACGTTATAACCTTAAAAAGGTGGTCGGGAAAAAGGCTATTCCAGTGGTAAAGGTGCCTTAGAAAAACATTGTTATTTGAAACATATTGCTTGACGAGAAGACTGCAAATAAGATGCAGTGTGCGAATAAAATATCAACAAGATATTTTAGAATGTCTGAGGAATAATTTTAGCGTGTTTTCACCGCCCCTCCATAGGGAGGAAAACCGCTAATGAGGTTGACCTCCGGAAGTGCCAACTCGCAAATGTCACGCCTCAGAACCCTTAGAGGACGAAAATAACGGTGATTCAAATTTTTATATGTATGTATATATATATATATATATATATATATATATATATATATATATACATGTGTGTGTCTGTTAGCTCTCCCACAGGCTCAAAAATGGTCCGATTTTGATGAAATTTGGTACAAAAATCTTTCGTCTGAATTGAAAGGACAAGTTCGTTGACCAGCAGAATTTGGGCACCGGAACATGGCGTTTGGAGTTCAGAAAGTACAAGAAATAAAATATTTTATTTTACTTGTTAGGCATAACAAGTTTTGGGGGTTTCGTATATTTTCTAAAATATCTCGAAGACGGTTGGGAAATCGTGGTAAGTGGAAGGCAACCTTTCCATAGATTAGAATATTCTTGCCGAGAATCCTGCAGGTTGAAGAATATTTTGCTGGCCGGCTGCTGGCCGTTGTTCTGTCGTTGGCGGTACGTATCGTGTGAATCCAGATTAAATAGTAAAATATAAATAGTACTTGGAATTTTGTTATACCGCAATAAGGTTTCGGATCCTTCAAGTAAACATAAATATTTCATATATTTTTCTATGGTAGAAAATGAACTGTTAAAAATGAATGTAAGCCGGTGAATTGTGATTTGTTTGTTGGTGTTGATAGTAAAAAGTGAGGCTGGACGGTGTTGAGGGAGGATAGCTGGTGATGACATATCCTGAAATGAGCCCTACTTCCGCTCAACACCAGAATCCACTTCATTAATCTGAAGCCAGCTCAAGTCCAGTTCTACTCCCCAGCTATACCCCGTCCAGCTCTCATCTCTAATACCTAAACAAAAATATTTTCAAAAAGATAATTGTCAAGTCAATATTACTGGCTGATTATATACATATGTATATAAAACAAATTTTTATTTAACATAATTCTCACAAACAACGAACAAATATACATATGTATATATATATATATATATACATATATTGGCAAATACAATGGGGCAAATACAATCATTTATTCCTGATATACATAGCCACTTAGTAGGTACGAAAACATACATGCAGTGACTTCTACACGACACAATTATTAACTGGACATGGAAGGATAAACACATACTTACACAAGCTAAATACAACTAACAGCTCGGCGTGTCCTTGCGACAACAGAACACCACAAACAACACAGCACCTTATATACAAATGTAAGTTATTCATAGAAGAGAGTAAAACAATTCAAAAGAATATAAAAAACTGGCCCATTGCAGAAAAAGAGCTGTTTGATAAACACTATTCAAGCTTCAGAGATTTTTGTAAAGGAGCATTACTCTAAAGACGATCGATGCCTCCAAAAACAACTGAAATAACAAAAAAAATGTAAACAAAAAAAAATTATATAATTATACAAATACAGTAAGGTTCCGATTAACCAAATCGATGGGGGCCAAGGTTACCTCGGTTGATCGAAATAATCGGTTAATCGGAATCATACCAATAGCAATCGGAAATGTAGGTTGTTTTTTAATAAAAACTACTTATATGTTAAAAAAACTAATATTTAATAATAATAATGCTTAATAATATATAGTAATAACAATAATAACAGAAACCGTGACATTATTTTTGAAAAAAGAAATCTTTAATTGTGGCTTGCCTAAATGAACATTGTCTGTCTATGGTGGGCATAATAATATTCCTGTTTATTGTCCATTAAACAAACATCCTATCCTATCCTGAACATTGTCTGTCAGCAACAGCTGTGTCCCTCCATTTCCTTAGAATCATGAGTTCATTTGGCGGTACATCGCTTCTGATTTCTAAATGGAAAAGGGATCTGTCGAGCAGATTGAAACCCACTTCATGACTTATTTTTGGGGAATGGTTTCCACGTCTTCTTCAACATCTTCTTCGGGATTGTACTCCATTACCTCATTAATAATTTCATCTTCCGTAAGGACTGTCGCTCTTTTTATTGTGTTGTCGATTAACCAATCTATAACTTCGGAATCCATTATGTCCGGGGAGTTGAGGTATTTAACAAATCGCACAACTGCTGATTTGTTGGAGGTTCGTCAATTGTCTGGCTATCATGGATAATCCTAGGCCACAGGTTTTTCCAGGCTTTATTTACTGTGCTTTTTGTTACAGAAATCAAGAATCAGCAGCCATATAAATCACATCCTTAATAGACATTTTCTTTATTTTTTGAATTAACCCTTCGTCTTCTGCTAATAGCATTTTAGACAAAAGCTTCTTTTTGTAGTATCATTTAAAGGCCGAAATTACTCCTTGGTCCATGGGCTGGATTATTGATGTGACATTTGCAGGGAAAAACATCGATTTTATTTCGCCTTCGCATAGGACACGCTCGTCAGGATGTGTTGGCGCATTATCAATTTTTTCGTCCAGAAATTGTTTCACATGAGGTACGAAATGGTGCTTACGATTTGAGACTCTCAAATTGAGAGTTGTATTTCTTCTGAGAATCGGGTTGAAGTTCCCGTTGTGGCCATTGGCTCAACTTCATATATATACACATAGCCACACCCCCTCCACAGGCTTGACACCTCGGTTAATCGGGATCTCGGTTGACCGGACCTCGGTTAATGGGAACCCTACTGTATATAAAAATATATTTTTTTTCTAATTATTTAAATTTAGTTATTAACTATTTAATGTTAAATCATTAATGTACTATATCTAAAAACAAATTATGACAAAGTCGTATAAAATACATGTTATATACATTGTGTATTAGAAAATAAACGGCCTTTTTGCAGGGTTACTGCAGAGAGGAAACTAATATATATATAAAAAATATATGTATACATATATTTATATATCAGGTCATCACATAAATACTGTCGGTTTTCCATATATGTCTGTTTATGTTCTCTCGTTTTCAATTTACATTTGTTTACATTTTCCTCACAATGACAACTAAGCATTGGCCTGCATACTTCACGTTGAAGACTCCCGCAAAATAGCAAGGTTCTTCTACCAGCAAGCGCCAATCTATAAAACAGAGGTTCATTGCGGTCATTATCAAGTTTTCTGGAAAATATAGAGAAATCGATTGAATAAATCCACCAAAATTTCATCAGAGCATGTTGCTAATGTGGAGTTAACTCAGATCATTGAAAAACGTATTAAATTGCTTAGATAAGTGTACCAGGGGTGTGGAACGGGCGGGACAGTATTCCTTTCCTTTCTAGTATTGAGTTATAAGTCTCCATAGAAAATGTTTATTATGGCATTAAATACACTTCTATTTATCATATTTTGCTTGGTGAATATTATTTATTCTGTGCTGAAATTTCATTTGAAATAGATCTCCCAAGACACCACTTACGTTATGTTATGCTTTGGGAATTAGAGAAGAAAATGCTGCTTCAACTTGTCGAAAACTGTAGAAATATATGGTGAAAATTTCATTAATGAGCGACAAGTTCAGCGGAAGTTGAACGATTTCGTGCGGGAAACCCCAAGCTTGAAGACGAGCCATGTACAGGTCCACTAACAGAGCTTGACGACAAACTCCTGCAGGATACTGTAGAAGAAACTCATATTGCAAAACTCGAATAGTAGCTAACAGAAAAAATTGAATCGACACATTCTGCAGTCCACCAACATTACTTACCTGTTCGCTCAACAGTCCCCGAACAAGGAAAAAGATGTTTTTTTTTTTCGTTGATAGGCTTTCTGGTAATCTTTTTGTAGGCTTTCTAACAAATGACTGAAACCGTTTTTCATGCAATATGTGTTACATTTTTTTTGAGAAGCGTGGGTACAACAATTTTTCCTAACGCTTGGGTATTCAAAAATGATTGCTCAGACATTTGACTTTCATCCAAATTTATATATTTAAATTTTGTATACGTTTGGAATTTAGGAAGAATTAGGAATAATATTTTATTAACTCGTCTAAGCAAATCTCAAAACACGTGGTAAATAGAAAGTAACTATTCGAAAGCTTGGTCCTATCTCTTCTACTAAAACGGTTCTAAAATAATTTTCGATATGACGAATGCAGTCTGAGAAATTAGTACTTAAGGAGTATAACCACCTTGCAACATTTTTTTTTTTTTTTTTTTTACATTTTCTTTTTTTGTGGCTTAAATGCTTCTTTAATTAATCCAAAATAATATCCAAGAAGTCCCGATATATTTCAAAATTAAAAACTGTTGTTTTATCTTTATTACAAGGAATCATGAAAACAAATTGCGCGAAGAAAAAGAACATTTCAGTAGTTAAGATTTAAGGAAAAATTTCGAAAATCTATGGATTTCGAATTGGGCGATACGCTAGTGCCTTCAATTTTCACCCGATGAACTTCAAATTCTAACTGCAGCTTTCAAATGATATTTGCAAGAAAATTACGTACGATATTTTTGATTCATTGAGTTACTACGATTTTATGACTGATTTTCAGCAGATTTTGTTTTCTAAAATGAAGAACAGTTCGTCATTTTTGAGAAAAATAATTGTTCCTAAAAATCCTACGTACGTTACTAGATTTTACCTCCTTATTTCAAATAAATTAGTCTTTTTTTTTTTTTGCTAAAGATTAAAAAAGACTATCACCCGTGAAAAAGGGGTTTCCGTTGGTCAGAAATAACGCCTCCATTTCTTTTTTAAAGAATTAAAACTTATTGTTTTTGGATACATTAAAATCCCGAATAAAACTTATGACTTCAATAATAATAATGATATATTTGTTATTCATTAATTGTAGAAAATAACTTTGATTCTGATCACAAAATGTAGTGTTACTCCTTGCACTAAGATGACGTTCGTACTTCTGGGTTCTTCCCAAATAAAGTAAATACATAAATCGCAGCTCTGTTCGATTGAAGTGAGCTTGAAAGGAAACGCACGAAGTACTTTCAATTGTATATACAAAGAAATATCCCATATCGTCTAATGTTCTTTTCGACCCGAAATTCCTTCAAAGAAATTAGCAAGGTCCTAAATCCGTTTCAAATATACTAGGAAATCCTACATGAAGTCTTAGCTCCATAAAAACATTTCGCGGCCATGTGTATGACCTGAGTAAATCATAAACAGGTTGCATATTTTCCTTTAGGAATCTGAGCGTGTTTAGTAATTATTTTGTTTAGCCAACAAATGGGGATTACGCTGTCAAAGGGAGCAATGAAGCGTGTAGCGTAGTTTGTGTTTTCAATCCAATTTGCGGACTAATGCAGACAATGCTACGCTTCTATTAATCATTTCAATTACTCACGCTTTGCTAATAATTATGCAGCGTGAAGTACCTCGAATCTCTAAATAGAAATGATCGGCTTTTGGAGCGTATTAGCACTGGGGAAATTAAGGGCGTGGGGTAATTTCATAGAACACTTATTGCGGGGAAAGTAACATAAAGGTTAATAAAACCTACTTTGAACAAAATCAAAGCCATTTTCTTGAATTTATAAATACGAAATCATCAAAAGTTTTATATGGGATGTTAAAGTATCAAAAAAAAAAATAAGTTTCAATTATTCCAGAAAAAAACGGCGGCGCTGTATCTGACGAACGGTAACCCTCTTTTTCCACGGGCAGGCGGCAATTTTTAATCTAGGACTGAAAACTAAAAATTTTTCGAAAGAAGAAGGTTAAATCTAGTAAAGTTCGCAGGATTTTTTAGAAAAACTAATTTTTTCGAAAATAATTATTCATTTTCTATTAAACAACCCGTCGAAAATCGTTATAATTCAATGAATCGATGAAATCCTACGTACTTTGCTAGCAAATATCATTAGGAAGCTGTAGTTAAAATTAGAAGTTGATCGGGCAAAAATCGAAGACGCCAGAGTACCGCCCGATTTGAAGTATTGAGAAAACGAATTTAAAGTTTAATGTTCTGAAAAGTTCATTTTTTTCCTATTTAATTTTTTTTTTCTTACTTTCTTGTAATAAAGATAAAAAATAATGGGTTTTAATTTTGAAATGTATTGAAGGAGGACCAAGAAAACATAACAATTAAAAAGGGGCCAATCGAAGCTCGCTCTAAAAATTATCTTCAAATCAGCATCGCGTTCACTAGGTATCGGGACTTTACTCAGAAAATCATATTTTTTGCCCATTTAAAACATATTTATTCAATTAAACACTCTTGGATATCATTTTTCGTTATTTAAGAAAGACTTTTAGTCCATAAAAAAATGGCAAAAAAAAGGTTAGAAGGTAGTATTAACCCTTAAAGAAACATGTCCCACACACAAGAGAGAGAGTAAAATATGTAATTATTCAGTACCACATAATTTAATGGTTTTTATGGTTGATTGCAATCAAGAAACAAAATAAACAAGAGGACTTTCCTGCTGCGTCCAGCCTGCCATATAAGAAATAAAATAATAAGTTTTAGGATATGAATATTTGAGGAAAGACAAGAAGACTCTATGTCTCCAGCAGCAAATGATGAGTCTCAACGCGAGGAAAGGCTCCGTCCATACAATAGGCCCTAAAAGCCGGGTTCATTGAGAAAACCAAAAGGTTTTTTTTTTTGGGGGGGGGGGGGGGGTAATGAATACCTTAAATGCCAGCCTGCTATTTTGTGAAATGGACGTGGCTGGCTAGTTCTGGCCCTTAGGGTCTTGTTTTCTTCATAAGGACAAAAAATAGTCACGAAACAAAAATCCTGGAAAAGGTAAACGAAACACCCGGAAACCAATATTCTTACCCTCGATAAAGTTAATAAAATCAGTGAGAATTACCGAGCAAAGATTGTTGTTCAATATTTTTGGGAACCTGTCATAAAATCCAGACCCTAATCAGATAAGTAAACCGTCACACAAAATAGAAAAAAAAATTAACGATGAAAAATCCCCAGGGTAATTTTACCGCGTTTTTGTAACAAGAAATTGTTGTTGCAAAAATTGTTTTAGCAACAATATTGCAAACAATGTTGAACGTGGAAAGGCAAACTTCTCACCGTTACATTGATTGTAAATCTCTATCAAAAAGAATCACTATTGGAAGATCTGAGTTGAAAGTGTGACAAACGTTTTGAGCAAGGAGAACGTAATAATCGGAAATATAGCGGGGTTTCGCCTTACAATTGTGAATTTGCTATAAAAGGAAGTTTGTACTATAAATATAATAGTTACTAAATTATAAAGTTATATAACGGTCAAAACTAAGCACCTTATGATTTTTTTAATCATATTTCTTTATCAGAAAAAACTCTCTTTTTCTGAAAATCCCCAATAAATATTTGGTTTTTCATTTGATGCCAACAAGCACATGTTTCTACTCACGACCCGATTTCGAGGTCAACGCGCAAATACGCAGTTTAAAACACAAACGTTTAATCTGAGAAAATACAAAGGTGGAATATATAAATGTCTGTTTGAGTTTTATTCCGAATCCCACGGACTGATAAATTTTAGGGAGGTTAAGAACTAGGGCATATTCTTGTATGGTTGGCCTAATTCCTAATTTTTAGGACACTCGCGTCATCATCACATGAAAGGCATTCACGGAAGATTGATCACCAGCTGTTTAATGATGCGACTTGTATCAAGGAGTCTTGTCAATGATAAGTCACTTGCACTTGTAAGAAATGTATAAATCATTAACTTCTTCTCTTTCTCTTTTGTCTCTCCCTCTCTCTCTTACTACCTCTTCCTCTTCTCACTCTGTCTTACTCTCACTCTCACTCTCACCTTCGCTCTCACACTCCCTCTCACTCATTCTCTCCCCAATCTGTCTCACACTCACTCTCACTCTTCCTCTCCTCTCTCTGTCTCACACGCACTCCGACTCTCACTCTAACTCTCACTTTCCCACTCACTCTCACTCACCCTCTCCCTCTCACACTTACTCTCACCCTTACTCTCCCTCTCAAGCTCACTCTCACTCTCTGCCTCAATCTCCTTCACTCTTTCTTTCCTCTGAATGTGCAACTCTAATTCTCAGTCTCACCATTACTGTAACCCTCACTCTAATTCTAACTCTTACTCTCAATCTCACTCTTACTCTCACTCTTCTTCAATCTCTTACTCTTACTGTCGGAATTCAACTGACGATTGTAAGAACTTTACAAACTATTGAAACGTAAGCTACATTTAAGTACTGCAAACATCCCATTATGAAATACGCATCAGAACGAAGGGGAACTGCGAAAACATGGAACATCAGACGCATCCAAATTTTCAATCCAACGGCCAAAGAAGGCCTTACGTATTTATTTTTATTTATTACGTATTTGTTTACTAAGTATTTTCAATACTAAGTGGGGTCACCCGTGACCCCTGAGATCTGAAAATATTTGTTATTTCCTACACATTTTAGCTGTTGAACATGTCCGATCCTCTACCTTCCTCACCTGAAAATGTGATCATAATAGAGAGTGAGGCTTTTCTCATTCCTATCCCTGTGAACGTATACAAAGCCTTCGGGTCACGAGCGACCCCACGTTGTGGTTTATGTAATATTTTTTTTTATCGAATATAGTATGTCTAACGATAAATTATTTTGCAATGAAGATGAAATTCTCAATGATTTGCGTTGGGAAATTGTAGAAGAGAAAAACAGAGATTTTGTAGACGTTTTGGATAGTGAAGACAGTGAAATTGGTGAAGTATTTGATACGAAGATCACATGAGAAAAAGATGATGGTCAAATATAGATGTGGTGATTGTGATCGTAAAAAAAAGACAGGAAAGCTGAAACACATTTTGCAAAGTGTAGTAAGAGTCTGTGTGCTAAACACAGGCAAAGTATATGTGAAAAGTGTATAAATGAATAACAACATTTTTATTTTTTTGATCATTATAATGTGCATACATTCAAGTCACTATATTTTTTATCCTTTTAAAGCAATTTTACATATCATAGTATTTTTTTATTCTAGCAGTCATAAAGACAAAATATTATAGGAGAAAAAGTTATATTTAATGTTGTTATTCAGAGGACAAATATTCAAATAAACGTATGTCTAAAATTGTGGTATTTTGATATTTGATTTCCCACTCACCCATTTCACAATTAAATAAGATTATTTGGTTATAAATTGTTATATTATACATGGTAGTCATCTTAAAATACCATTTCAAAAACCTAACACAAAAATTGTAAAAAAATTACGAAAGACTAGATGGGGTCATATATGACCCCACGTTGTGAGATTTGTAACAACTTTATCATGTTGTGATTCCAGGGTTAAATACATGTTTACATATTTTGAATTTTATTTTACATGAACATTCGGTCCCTAATTATAAGGTTCTCCGTAGTTCTGACCAGTTATTATTAATTTGATATGGGGTAACAAATTGTTTCCGGATTTCTGTTATTTATTTTTTTTTTTTTGTGAAAATTCTGAAGAGAGACAATATTTGCCTTTATATAGCATATTTACGCCTATTAATTCTAATTACCTTCTTACTGAGGTAACAGCCTGGCAAGACAGTCCAGCGTTTTTACAAGCCTCACACCCAAATAACTAATATGACACAAACAGGACATTTAGTCATATTATGTAAAAAACAAGGGCATGGGGACAGGAGTGGAAAGGGAAAAAAAGTACTGGCCTTATAAAGTTTTCGTATTCTGTGGGTTTCTAAGCCGACGAGAGGTCGATGGTTGGGTTGAGGGGAAAAAGTCAAAGCTAAGTGACAAATAGACTTTGGAGAAAGCCAGCTCCTGCGTATATTATATGAAGCTGTTTTATAATCTCCTGCTTTAGGGATACCGGGCGAGCCGCGGCTTGGTAAATGAGCCTGTGAGATTTTCACAGCTTTACCCGCTTAAGGTCGTCCTTTCAATGTGGCTAGCGCCTTTACTCTGTCCGGCCGAATATATTCTAATTTATATAGGCATTCTAATTTAATTTTAGTCGATATTTCTTATTTTATTTGGCTAAATAATATTGTTTTATCGCGTACATTGTTTTAAGGAAACGTGTGACTCACAGGAGATCATGTAGCTCTAATTCACATGATTTACCTGTCTGTTAGCAATATTATCGCTAATAAACCCCATTCAAGGCGACGTTTCTTTCGAACACAGTCCCCAGGAGCGACATTTTTTTTCTTTTTTATATTGTTCATTTTTAATTTAAAAAAAAAAACAAAAACTAAAAAACAAAAAAAAAAACAAAAAATCATATTTACTATAGAAACGAAACGATTTACTATGGATCAATAAGAGTAAACGAAGTCGTACCGACCTACTATTTCAGTTGGTGAAATTTAATAGTTGATTTTAATAAATGTAATAGTTCTTAGTTATTAAATAAAAAAATGTGTATATAAATTTTGTAACTTATGAAAAAAAGTTGCTGCATTTTATTTTTTAAATTTTAATTAGTTTTTAACTAAATATATATATATATATATATATATATATATATATATATATATATATATATATATATATATATATATATAGGTAGTTGGTAACAGCTTATTAAGTCTTCAATAGTTTTGCATTTTAATTACATTTTTGTTGTGGAAACGTTTCGGCTATAATCCATTTTCAATCCCATTGTCTAATTACAAAACTATTGAAGACTTAATAAGCTGTTACCAACTACCTATATATATATATATATATATATATATATATATATGAAATGTCTTGTATTTTCCAGAAGAACCTACTCCAGAAACCTGTATAGCACCTTAAACTCATGAAGACCTATAGATTCTAAGGAAAACAATATAGTGGAAATAGTATAAAAATAGCAGGTGGTGTATTAGGGACGAGGTATATCGGTAGCTCTTATGGGGCCCTCCCCTATTTGAAACTTTCCCTGCTTTCGGGGCGAGTTGAGAGGGTCTTTGAGAAGTAGGGATAACAGTCCAACTTGCTACATGAGAAGTCAATAGCTACTTCTCAGGGAGGCTGTACAATGAAGGTTATTAATGCAACTACAATCCCAGATCCGCTTTTACGAACATCTTACCTCCAATGTAGGGGAGCTGCGCTTATGGTGTCGACCTGATGACGCAAAGCTAAATGCCCTTAGGAAATGTAGGCGTTTCATAACCCATCGCTGGTGGGTTCATGGTCCGAATTCATGAGAAACAAATACACTTTTTTCTCATGACAATGATCATTATTGATGAGATTTTAGGCGCAATCATCCGTGGTATTGAGTGTGCTTTTCTTAAGGGATAATGCTATCTTGTAGTTTTTTTTATTTACCATTTTTTTTTGTGCTGAAATTCTCCCTCAATTAATCAAAAATGATATTCAAGTGTGTTTATGGAAAGAAAAAAAAAATTAAATTGGCAATATATACGATTTTCCTAGAGAAGTTCCGATCCCAAGTGAACGCGATGCTGAATTGAAGATCCTTTTTTGAGCGAGCTTCGATTAGTCCTTTTTTTTTTGGTCCTCCTTTAATACATTTCAAAATTAAAACCCATTTTTTTTATCTTTGTTACATGAGACTAAAATTAACAAAAAAAAATTAATATGAAAGAAAGAACCTTTCAGAACATTAAACTTTAAAGTCGTTTTCTGAAAACTATGTTTTTCAAAACGGGCGCTACTCTGGCGTCTTCAATTTTTGCCTGACCAACTTTAAATTTTGGGAACTGCAGCTTCCTAATGATATTTTCTAGTAAAGTACGTAGGATTTTTTTGATTTATTAAATTATAACGATTTTATGACAAATTTTCGACGGATTGCTTAATAGAAAATAAATAATTGTTCACCATTTTCGAAAAAAAAATAGTATTTCTTAAATATCCTACGAATTTTACTAGATTCAACCTTCTTCTTTCGAAATAATTTTAGTTTTTCGTCCTAGAATAAAAATTGCCGCCTGCAGACTATCGCCCGTGAAAAAGAGGGTTTCCGTTCGTCAGGCACAGCGACGCAATTTTTTTTCTAGAATAATTGAAACTTTTTTTTTTTTTGATACTTTAAAATCCAATTTAAAACGTTTGACATAAAGAATTGATTTATTTGTTATTTATAAATTCAAGAAAATTACTTTGATTAAGATCGCAGAAGGGAATATTACCCCTTAAAATTGATCTTTCATCATTTACAGTGTGGCTCTTCGATTTCCTGATGCGATGAGTTGCTGCCTAGGCGTACTATACCGATTTGACATATTTCATAAGGAGACATGGCTAAGGTTTACAAAAGTACTATTTTTCGCAAACTTTATGAAGTTACGCGCGTTATGAAGCGTAATAATATATTTTTTAAATAAGATTGCTCTTCCTTTTTGACCAATGTCAAATCATTTTTCTGGACTAAGTTCACCGATGATATGAAGTATTCTTCAAAATCCACCTGTAATAGTAAAGAAATCAGGTTTTACGCATAGAATATCCCATTTTATTGCTAAAATGTTAATTAATAACACAAATACCATTATTTGGTGTTGATTTTAAGGGTATATTTAAAATATAGCTTATCACTGTGTTATTGATGCATTCTCTTTACCTAAACCAGCACTATTTTAGTCGCAAATGTTTAAAAAGTAAATCATTTACGGGTGTTCCAATACTTTTTACCATAGCTGTACATGTATGCAGCATGTATATATTACAGATAGAATACTATATACATGCATGCAGCATGTATATATTACAGATAGACTACTATATTCATGCATGCAGCATGTATATATTACAGATAGACTACTATATATATGCATGCAGCATGTATATATTACAGATAGACTACTATATACATGCATGCAGCATGAATATATTACAGATAGACTAGTATATTCATGCATACAGCATGAATATATTACAGATAGACTACAATAAATAATGCATGCAGCATATATATATTATAGATAGAATACTATATATAAGCGCCCACAAATAGTCTCTCTCTCTCTCACACACACACTCTTTCTATCCTTCCTTCCCCCCTCCTCATACCCTCTATTTTTCCTCTAACCATAATTTTTTTAACAGTTATCGAAATACTTAAGAAAATATACTGAAAGTCTAAAACAGCTCAAGTAAATTGTTAAAATTAGAAACTCACGATTTCACAGATGGTTGTTATTCGAAATATTTAATTTAGAGATTTAAAATAATCTATTTCATGAACTGCCATAGATTCATGACCATCAAAATGTTTTACCTTACACATTGTGCTGCTGGTCCATAATGGACATTTAATACAGAACCTCCAAATGGATCCTCAAAGAGCCTTATACTTCACAGCTATTTCAATTACAATTTGAATGCTAATTAGCAATTGTTTCAGGCCTGACATGTGCTGACTTGTAATTACCTGTCTGTGTCTCAATATCATATGTCATTTACTGGAACATGTAGGAAAATCTATTTACAGGAACTTCCTTATAGTAGCATTAATATACCATTTATTGGAACATGTAAGAAAATCTATTTACAGAAACTTCCTTATATAAGCATTAATATACCATTTATCGGAACATGTAAGAAAATCTATTTACACGAACTTCCTTCTATTAGCATTAATATACCATTTATTGGAAAAAGTAGGAACATCTATTTATATGAAATTCCTTATATTATCATTACTAAACCATTTACTGGAACATGTAAGAAAATCTATTTACACGAACTCCCTAATATTAGCATTAATATACGATTTACTAGAACATGTAAGAAAATTTATTTACACGAATTTCCTTATATTAGCATTACTAAACCATTTACTGGAACATGTAAAAAAATCTATATCCTATATATATGGATAAGAAAAGGTTATTTGCCGACGTTTCGGCTTGAAATTCAAGCCTTTATGTCTATCCATATATGTTCTTTGTCTATTGGTACTGCAGAAGACTCAAAAATGGACCAAATAGGACGAAAATTGGCGCAAAAACACTTTCTCTCAAACAGAAGGTCTTGTTGCTTAACCAGCAGAATCCGGCTATAAGAAAACTGTTTTTTGTTTCCTAAATCAAGGGGAAAATACCAATAATTGATAATTAATTTTTCCAAAATATATTGATAAATTTATCAGATGTAGTGCTAATTTAAAATTCCTATTATAAGCAGAAAATTAAAAATTGATTTGTAAGGAGATTAACTGATGTGAAACATTTTATTTTAAAAACAATTTGTTAATAACAAAGACCATTTTTATCAAAAAATTCATCCAAAATGTATAACTACCCATAAACACAGGGAAGAAAAGAAATTATTACCACATATATGTAAGTAATAAAAGGTAAAAAAGAGTTTTAATAATTACTAATTACTAAAGCGTATTTCCTGAATCTCCAAGAACATACGGGAAAACCTATGTAAACGCTGTGAGATAAGAGAATTAAGATAAAGATTGCTTTCAAAATATCTACAAACGTTCCGGAATAACTAATATTGAGAGTTCCTTAGATTATAAGATCACATTAAGAATAATAATTAGATAAAAACGAATATGAAAGAATTAGGATAACGCTTATTTCAAAATATCTACGAACGTTCCGGAAGACCTAATGTTAAGGATTTTTATTCTAAGCTCTTGAAATCACATTAAGCATAAGGATTACGTGGAAACACTCATATATGAAAGAATTAAGATAAAACTTATTTCAAAATATCTACGAACGTTCCGGAAAACCTAATATTAAGAGTTTTTGTTCTAAGCTATTGAAATCAAATTAAGCATAAGGATTACGTGGAAACACTCATGTATGAAAGAATTAAGATAAAACTTATTTCAAAATATCTTCGAACGTTCCGGAAGACCTAATGTTAAGGATTTTTATTCTAAGCTATTGAAATCACATTAAGCATAAGGATTACGTGGAAACACTCATATATGAAAGAATTAAGATAAAACTTATTTCAAAATATCTACGAACGTTCCGGAAAACCTAATATTAAGAGTTTTTATTCTAAGCTTTTGAAATCACATTGAGAATAACGCATTTAGTAAAGATAAAATGGCTCTAAGATGACGCAGTTTCGGGCATTTTCGTGGGGTTCCCCCCACAATAAGAATAAATATGTCCACACTGGCGACAATGCCCCAATTCCCAACATAATTTCCTTCCAGCTGTGGCGACCTGCATGAGAAATGGGAAACACTAAAAAAGACGACTCGACAGAAAAAAGACGTTGAACGCCCCATGAGTTGAGGCTTCAAATTCGAGCGAAGCCCAACTAGGGATTAGAGTCAGAGAAATGTCATACATTTATACAACTGGCATTGTTCCACGAGCATAAGAAAAATAAATATATTCAGATAAATTTCTTGGTCTCCCTTCTACAGCGCTGCTCATATGAGGGAAAATTTCGAGGGGGTCCCTTGACTATTTTTGTCCTGCATAATGTACCTTGTCCTATCCCTGGACGATATTCACCCTCGGAACAAATCGTTCTGGGCTTCCTTTCTCTTTCGGTGGATTTAGTTTTCTAGGTCCTCTTTCTTGCCATTTTCATTCATCCCTCCTCAAGATACTGACTAGATTAAATCGCTGAACAGGCGCATAAGGCTTCACCTACATTTGACCCGTATTTCTCCCGATCCGATCCGATTTCGGTTATTATTACAGTAGATCGAAAGTTGTAGTGAGGAGCAAAGTGTAAATAGAGTTTCCATCTTGTAGAGTTCACAAGGCGACGTTCTCGGCCCCATCTTGTTCATCAGCTATGCTGAAGATTTTGTTTTGTTTTTTATGGTTTTTATGCATTCATTTATATACAAGTATTTATAATCTAAACGGTATTATGCAATTTGATTATTAAAATACCTAAGGCTGCACGTCCATTGGACCGTAATTCTCCCGATTCGATCCAATCCGATTTCGTTTGACCGACACCGGCCGACGTGAGTCCTGACCCGATCCGATCCGATCTAGTCTCAGATCGTCAGTAATGAGCTCGTAGTGAAATTAAAATTAGTGATTAATTTAAGAAATACCGCCTAATAAGCATAGAAGTCTTCGATTATCTTGTTAGAGGTATAACATAGGAGTTGAGAGGCAATCAATGTTCCGGAAGTATATTAGTTTCGAAAATAAATGGGCGAAAGGTTATAAGCATTAGAAGCTTATGAACATCGGAAAGATTTAAACATTGGATGGTTATAAACATCTTTCCACGTAATTTAATAAATAAGGAAAACAAAGAACAAAAATGTGAAGTTACAACAATAGATGAGAGATAATTATCCATCCGACACCTGAGATATATTTCCTGCGAGAAGTTAAATCCAGAAGTCCTTACAACATTAAATGAAACATTTGACAATAAGAACGCCTGCATTCATTACAACTGGAAAATCACACCTCATCACAATGGCCCCTTTATTCGGCGAAATGAGAATTTGACCTCCAAATTTCTAGCTTTTAATTTCCAATAAAAAATATATCAAATCAATGGAATAAAATATTTGCCAATGCAATATAATTAAAATAAACGAACAACATAAATTCAATTTTTAATTATTCCTTGAAATAATTATAAATTGGACTTTTTAAATTAGTTTTTTAAAGAGTGCCCTAACGTTTAATTTTGTTATAACCTATGCCCTAACAAAGATGAATTATATTCAGGATTCAAGAATTTTGGTGTCCAAAATCTTGTTTTTCATTTATATTTTATTGGAGTAGGTTTTCACACTTCTTACGAAAGATCAATCAAAAAAAAAAAAAAATCAGTCCCGTAACAGGCAACAAGGGCCCAGAGGGGCAGATACTGTAGAGGTATCTGATTCTTGACCATACGGCACACTAGGGAGATAGTGTGGTCAACACTATGCTCCGGCCGCCTGATTTTCCCCTTGGCTGCTTCGACTGCTAGATTCATTAGCACCCAAGGTACCCATTATTAATTAAATTAATTAAAGGCTGGGGTGAGCCTAGGGACGATCTGGGACCCCAAATCCAACCCTCGAACGGCAGCACTAGAAGAAAAAATCTTTAGTGCGCGCTCGGGTTTTGAACCTGGTCCTCCAGTTCATAAGTCGAGTGCTCTACCACTGAGCTAACCTCGTCCCCACGAAAGATCAATACAAAGTAATAATTGGTCTTCTTTACTTCATTACTTCGTTAACGCAAATTCATTTTTCAACAAAAACATATGTTTTCAATTATAATAACTGTTAACGTATTATGCGCATTATGGGCATGCCTGCTACGCGTTTCCGCTCGCTAATAGAATTCTATTAATTTTAGCGAGTTGTATTGACTAGAGTTTTGATATCTTCTTGAGCGAGCGTACGCCCATAAGCGACAGGTTACGATGAGTGAGGAGGCCCTTAAAATGTAAAATTATTTTTGAATAAATAGTCTATGAATGTTTCAAATGAGAGTTCTTTATTTCCGAATTTTACATCCCTGCGGATGAGTATGTCAAGTGCGTTGTTGAACAGCTATAATAAGAACATGTAATCACTGCGTGACAATACAATCACATGTTAATAATGCAATTTAAATTTACGTTAACGAAGTAAAAAGAGACCCTACCTGTTTCTATCGGAGATGGAGATAGTTAGCCGTTGCGGTGATAAGAAGTTAAGGGATGGTTGGGAGAAAAAAAAATGTCAATTCTTCAGGCAGAAATCTATATTGGACGTTTCGGCTGCACTTTGGCAGCCTTCTTCAGCTAAAAATAAATATACAAAAATTACAAGTAAGTGTGTACTTCTTCACAACTAAGTGTTTTTTTCTCCTAGTCGAATTCCAACCATCCTTTGACTTCGAATAACTGTTTATATTCTCAACTTTCTCAGTTATGAACGGAAACGCGCTAAGATGAAACAGTTTCCGCGAGTCAGACGGATTTCATAGTATGATATAAATTGGCCACAGAAATGAAATTCATCATTATTTAATGATGATTTGCAGACAATGTGAGAAAAAATCAATACCATAGTTAACGAATAATAAATTATTGGATAATGAATGAAAATAATTTATTGGCCTTTCGCCTTACTTATAAATTATTGAAAAATTGGCGTCAGTATAAGATATTCATAAAAATAATTTCTTAATGAATAAATCCTATTTTTACGTCCATTTAGCGTATAATAACGCTTTAAAATAATTATTGATTAAAGATTATTCAATTGATAACATTAATTTTGAATAATCTTGCATGAAGGATAACTACGTTTGCCCAAATGGTGTCTGCATAGCTCCCAGTCCATGGGCGAGGTATAGCCTTCACAATCCCGGGGATATTTGCCCTAGAAATCCCTGTCGGGTTTTGAGTATTCCAACGCTTCGTCAGTTCATCCAGGGAATGAAGGACTTTCCGTCATGTCACAAATGCACTAGTGACACTCCGTCAACATTCGCTGACACTCATCAATCAATGCGTAATTAGTGGTGGATTTAGAATCCCAGGCACATTTCGGATGTTTCTCTGAGGGGAGGAAACCCCCCATTTATTGAGTAATGTTGGCGCTTCCTCAGCTGTAAGAAATATATATATATATATATATATATATATATATATATATATATATATATATAGGGGAAGGTGTTGTACCTATGACCGTCTTGTACCTTTGACCACCGAGGCTGTGGCGGCACGTAGCAACATTTCATAAATTTCGGTGAAATCAGTATTTAGCTCCTTCCCTAGAAGGCTTGTGTAACATACTTTTGATTATTCAAGTCAAAGAAGATTCTTGCAAAAAATACTTATCCATTTCTATCATAAAAATGTATGTTATTTATTGATAACGTTTTGCCTCATAATATTTTTTGTGTTATGTATTTTTAGATGGAAATCATTTGACAAAGTAGCTATTACAATAAGAAACATAGTGTAGCTTCCGAAATTGATTTATCATAATACTAAAATTTTTAGCATGCTTTTTAATTTGCACTACCAGGGTGTTGTACCTCTAACCAAGACTAGGTGTTGTACCTTTGACCAGGTCAAAGGTACAACACACCTGAGTAATTTTTTCATAATTCAATTTTTATGTTCTTCTGCCACATATTTTTTAAAAAAATACTTAATATTGGTTGTTTCAATTATTCAAAGAATTTAAAAAATAATAAATTAATAAGTTCAAACTGACTTTATCAATCCTCAGTGTAGCAGTTCAAACCTATCGCCCCTTATAGTTCCACTTGAAGTTGTAAGGCCTCATCAAAAAGCTCATGCAAGGAAAATGTCGAGTAGGGAACACCGTATCCTGACAGATATTCCTGAAAAGCTAATTATTGAAGGTGAAAAAAAAAAAAAACAAACGAAAGCACCACCCTAAAAGTAAGACACCACATACAAATAAACCCTTCCAAAAAAAAAGTGGTAAATAAAAAGAAAAATATTCTAATGACAGTTCAGATTCTGATACTGACACCGAAATTTCTTCAGGAGAAAGTGACGTTGATTCGCCTGATAAATGTTGTGAGTTACGTCAATGACCAGTAACAATTTGAAAAATATGATTTTTTTTTTAATTTAATAAGGAAATTTCTTCCTTTTTAAAAATAAAAGTAAAAAGACTATTACATATTTAGTAAGATATCTGTGGTATTAAATTTCCTTCGGATGCCTTAATAAAAACACTGCCCTATCTTCAACGGCAGAGGTTCAAACTGATTATTGGTATAAAGCAGGTTTTAAAGACTTTGCCTTGTTTATAATACTGATAATGTGTTTGTTGATCAAAATAAAACTAATATTTATTAGTTTTATACGATTTTAATTCCTTGAATAGTTTCTAAACTTAGCTAGAGGATTAAAAATTAAATATAAGAAAACAAAAATTTAGATTTTTGTCCCTGGGACGTTACACTGTGCGGCGTGTCAACTCAAATACACAACCGAAATAAAGGTGTTTCCGAACACAGGGTCCACCTCCTTACAAGGAATTCATTATTAGACAACTTTAAGACTTGTCTTATTGTAAAAATGCAAATATTTACAGCTAAGTTCGTCCCGTGAGCAGTCCCAAGTTCGTGTTCCTGTCTCTCGAAGGATCTCCATGAAAATGCGAAAAAAGCATTGTTTTGTAAATATATTTCCCCCCTTCCTCCTCATCCACGGGGTATCACCTTTCTTCTTTCTAATCTCCTGATGCCTTCCGACATTATCTTCTCCAATTTCTTTGTTCTTTTCTTTCTCTCAGTGTTCACTTTTCATCATTTCAAACATCGCCTTGAACTTTTCCACCGCAGGAAGGGTTCTGTCTCCTCTGTTCTTCTGGGTTTCAGTCCCCCTGTAAATATTTATATATATATAGGGGAAGGTTTTGTACCTCTGACCACCGAGGCTGTGGTGACATGTAGCAACGTTTTATAATTTTGGTGTAATTAGCGTTTAGCTCCTTCACTAGAGGGCTTGTGTAACCTACTTTTGATTATTCAAGTCAAAGAGGATTCTTGCAAAATTACTTATCCATTTCTATCATAAAAATCTATGTTATTTATTGACTTTTTGCTTCATAATATTTTGTGTGTTATGTCTTTTTAGATGGAAATCATTTGACAAAGTAGCTATTACAACACGAAATATGGTTTAGCTTCTAAAATTGATTTATCTAAACCCTAAAATTTCTAGCCTGCTTTTTAATTTGCACTACCAGGGTGTTGTACCTCTGACCAAGCGCATCTACACCAAGGTCATTAGCGCCGACATCCAGGATGCAGCGAGGAATTTTCCCAGCGAGCCCTGAGATGAGATAATTCCTGCCGGAGGTGGGAATCGAACCCACCATCTCTCGCTTATGAGTCCAAGGCGCTTGTCGCTAGACCACGGGAGACCCCCACCAGGAGTTGTTGTTCCTTTGACCAGGTCAAAGGTCATCACTCCTGAGTGATTAATTTATAATTCAACTTTTATGTTCTTCTGCTACAACTTTTTAAAAATTAATTAATATTGGTTGCTTCAATTTTTCATAAATAATTTAAAAAATAATAAATGAAATAAGTTCAAACTGAATTTATCAATCCTCAGTGTAGCAGTTTGAGCCTATCGCCCCTTATCGTTACACTAGAAGTTGTAAGACCTCATTAAAAAGCGTAGGCAAGGAAAATGTCAAATAGGGGCCGGCCTAAAGGGAAACCTCGTATCCAGACATATCCCTGAAAAGCTAATTACTGAAGCTGAAAAAAAAAGCATGAAAGTACCACCCTTACCACATACAAATAAACCCCGTCCTAAAATAGTGGTAAATAAAAATAAAATTATTCTAATGAGAGTTCAGATTCTGATACTGACACCGAAATTTCTTCAGGAGAAAGTGACGTTGATCTGTCTGATAAATGTCGCGAGTTTTAAAGATGACCAGTAACAATTTGAAAAATATGATTTGGAAAAAGGAAATTTTATACTTGTTAATAATAAAAGTAAAAAGACTATTACATATTAAGGCTTCTAGAAAACAAGACACATCACTATTTTTACGATTTTGAGATAAAAGTTGATTTTACGAGTTCAAAATGTCCTCTATATACTGGTAAAGAAAACGTATTTCGGGTAAGTAAAGATGGAATGGTTGGGATTCGGCTAAATAAACCTCAATATGATTTTTGTTTTAAAAAAATCTATATTTCGGACGTTTCGGCTACTCATTGGTAGCCTTCGTCAGCTAAAATGACAAAAAAGAAATTAATACAGAAACAAACAAGAAAAATTTATAATTAATTTGTTGTATTAATTTCTTTTTTGTCATTTTAGCTGACGAAGGCTACCAATGAGTAGCCGAAACGTCCGAAATATAGATTTTTTTTAAAACAAAAATCATATTGAGGTTTATTTAGCCGAATCCCAACCATTCCATCTTTACTTATCACCTCGACGGCTAACTATCTAATCATCATGAAAACGTATTTCAAAACAATAAATCATGCTGTTTTTTGATGTTGAAGTGGTAAGGTGGTTTCAAAATAAGACATACATCAGTGAAGTTTAAAACTAACTAAGACACTTCAAAAATAGAAATGCCTTCAAAATAGATAATATAACAGATAACCTTCACAAATTCCTCAAAAACAATCGTCTGTGATACTTACAACTTCTAAGAAAATTATACACATGTATAAAAGTAAACATAAGACGCGTTCTGTTTTTGGTGTTTTCTGAACAATCTGGTTTCACTGATGTGTCTTGTTTTGATTCAATATTTGAAAAAAACAAACTTTAAGTGACAAAATTACGTGAAAAGATAAAAATTTGTATGATATTGATGTTGAAGACATTGTGGCTAAACTTCCATATCTTACTATTGATAGTGGATCTGCTAGAGAGTTTTTTTTATTAATTTGTTTATTTGAAATCTGTACAAGTCATGTAAGTACAATAATCAAGATAGTTGATACAGATATATGCTATGTATAACTTGAACAAAACGGTAAAAAAAAAAAACACATTTGGAAGAAGACAACCATTGTTGGCACTGTCTAAATAAATATTAAAATTATTATGATAAGGCCAGGTGAGTAAAATGTCTCGGGGCCACTGTCTCTTAAGCCGCCTGGGAGGATTGTCTGGGTGGGATTGGGACGATACGGATAGACCTTCGGGATTGGGATGGTGGGACAGTTTTGAGTGGAACATTTGGAAACGGGTTTTAGCAAGGTCAAGGACAAATGGGATGTTAAGGTCATTCTGTAGGGTTTTGTTGGATACATAAAAAGGGGCGTTAACAATTTTCGGAGAACTTTTGACTGGAATGCCTCTATGCTGTTGATGTTGGATGGTTTTGCGGATCCCCAGAGTTCAAGTCCGTATGTCCATATGGGTCGAATGATTGTTTTGTATATCGTTAGTTTGTTCTGTATCGATAATTTAGATGAAGATCTTAGGAGTCGTCTAAGTAGTCCGTATCTTTTGTTCAGCTCTTGTCTTTTCAGAATCGTGTGAGGGTTCCACGTCAGTCGGCTGTCAAGGTATAATCCTAGATATTGAACCTCGTTTGTTCTGGTAGTGGAGTGCCTTTACTGTAGACAGGAGGGCATGATCTCCGGTTGAGAGTGAATGCCACCTGTTTACATTTTTCTGCGGTGATCTGTATTCTCAACCTTTCACTCCAACGTTTGTGCTTAAGAGTTAAAACATTTATCGATTGGACTGGATTTTTCAGCATATTAAACATAACATAATATCATTAATAGCTTTTTTATTATGCTTACATCCTTGTCCTGTATTTATTAAACTTACAATTATTTACAATATTACTAAACACAATTTTATTTGCAAATCCCCAAAAAAATCCTAAAAAAGAATCTACCCTAAATTTCGAAAACTACTTGAAACATTAAGAAACATATGTGTTTTTGATTTTTTGTTTCGCGTAGTATATAATGATAAAAAATACTCCTTTTTCTTAATTTTTTAAGCTGTTTTCAAAAATATTTAACATTTGGAATAAAAAGGGAACGATGACTTTCGAGTGAGCGATGGAGCGTTTCTCCATCCGTATCCATATTTCCCACATGCTGTATTTGATCATCAAAAGTAGTAATTATTATTGACACACTTTCACCTAAAAACATACACTGTCTGTAATGTAAAAACCTATGTATTTGCACTGTACTCAATATAGCTTCAAACTAGTCCGTAGTAAAAAGTCCGTCACGCAGGAGCTGCATAACTAAGCACTTTCCTCAGAATTTGGGTAGTGTAGATTGCTTTCCAGAACAATTTGCTTAAAATATCCTACATAAATAAAATAAAAACATGAATAGTTCTCTTTTAAATTTGTAATGAGTAACTGATCAATTAATAATTTGCTTCCAGAGTTATGTTTACACATGGTACCTATTACACTTCGTAATAAATTCAAAAAACCTCATATTATCGTATTTTGATCTAACGCAGGAACAGGATACAGTCACTCTAGTGGTAGAAAGCGCTCCTTGCGGCGGCTTTGTGAACCTACGTCTGACGGGCTTTTCTATTGAAATATATTACAAATTAAACCCCCGCTTTCCGATTGACCGATTCAGCTCATTTCTACAACACTTCTTTCTCATGAGTTACCCACGACGTATACCGCGTTTCGTTACAATACAGCAGAAATTACGACCGGTATGAGTATATTAAGAATTTGGGTCAGGAGTAAACCCCCCCTTCTAATGAACCGATTTAGTTTATTTTTACAACACATATTTACCTGTAGATTACCACTACGAATGCCGAGTTTCGTCGAAATATACCAAAAATCACTGCTGGTAGTGGCGAATTGGTATTGTGGGTCCGGAGTAAACCCCCCCTCCTAATGAACCGATTTAGTTTATTTTTACAACAGTTATTTACCTGTGGATTACCACTACGAATACCGAGTTCCGTTGAAATATACCAAAAATCACGGCTGGTAGTGGCGAATTGGTATTGTGGGTCCAGAGTAAACCCCGCCTTCTAATGAACCGATTTAGTTCATTTTTATATCTCACTTTTCTCTCTATATTACCACTACGAATACCAAGTTTCGTTGAAATATAACAAATATTACGGCTGACATAGTCAAATTAGTGTTTTGGGTTCGGGGTAAACCCCCCCTTCCGGTTGACCGACTTTGGTGGTTAACGAACTCGTTCAATCGTTTGCTAATTGAATGCTATATACCAAGTTTCGTGACGAAAAAACAAAAACTCTGGCCGCTATCGTGTTAACAGACATATATATATATATATATATATATATATATATATATATATATATATATATATATATATATATATATATAAATTTTAACGGGGGTCATTTTCGGTGTCTACTAGGTAGGATCGATAAAGATTTGAAGAAATTTTTCAAAAATTCCGTCATGAGTCCAACCTCAATAGCTACTTTCCTTCGGAGGAAAGTGCTAAAAGGCGAGCTTCTGTTGTCTGAGTTTTTAGGGTATCGCTTACGAGCTGCGCGATATCGCATCCGCTTTAACAGTTGAAGTTCATTTGGCAATGTTTCGGCTTGACTCCCGAAATACAACATCAATTTCTGAATGTTTGCTACTGCTTCTGCATGGATCATAACCATCATAAACTGTCCACAGAAATCATCTTGAAAAAAAGCCGTCAATGCGTTTTCCTTTCTTTTTCGAATCAGATACGGTCGATGCTCTTGCTTCAAACTCTCCAGCGATTCTCCCTTATCAATTCTTGTCAATGCTTCCATCCTTTTTCCCATACTCACAACAATGTTTTTACGTTTCGCGGTCGTTAAGCAAACGAAACAGCAAAACGATAATTTACCTCGACAGTGACGCTAGGAAAACTCGCGTAATTTACCTACTGAGTATAGCAATTCATCTTCTGTAAAACACATCTTCAGTTACTACACCGGAAAGCATAATTTCCTTTTCAAAACTGATCCGGGTTATCCGGACGTCCGAGTTAAAGAGTTCCGGGTTAACGAGGTTTTTCTGTATTTATACAGGGTGCCCCGATTTTAAATGGGAAAACTTCAGGAGCGTGTATGGGACCAACAAACTAAGACCAAAATCCTTTAGAGATTTTCTCGTTTCGGAGAAAATCGCTAAAAAAGAAACGAAAGAAGTTTTCGTTTTTGTACTAACTTATTAAATCCCAGAGGGTGAAACAAAATTCAGTCTTCCCACAAATTTTCTTTATTTTGCACTAGGCCAAATGTATGTTTATCCTAGAGATGGGAATAAACATACATTTGGGATATATCGAAAACCGTCATCAACAGATATAGTCATTCCCAATAAACTCAAAGCCCAAAAGAAAAAAAAACAAATAAACTCAAAGCCCAGTTAGATAACAAATTAATTAATCATAGTATTGATAGGTGGTGCTCCATACCGTACTTTGGAGCATTGTCGGAAAAAATAGCTAATATTTTAAAGAAAACTGGTTTGCGTGTGGCTTTCAAGAGCAATGATAACCTAAAAAATTATATTGTTAGTGTAAAGGACCCTGTAGACTTAAGAGACCGCTCAGGGGTTTATAAAATAAGCTGTGGAGAGTCTGGCGCATCTTATGTGGGAAGGACTTCTCGGAAGCTAAGGGTACGGTGCAAAGAGCATTTACGAAAAGGGGAGTCCGTTTTCTATGAACACCTTATAAAGGAGAACCACCTTAAGGCCCCTCATACGATGACCCTATTAGCCAGAGAACACGACTACAAAAAAGTAAAAATATTAGAAAACATTTTTATTAAATTGGAAACCAGCAAGAAGGATAATTTAAACATCCAACGGGAAGTAGTGTGCCCTTTTTGGTCAAGTGAACCTCTCCCGTCGTTTATGACGAGTCCCACCCTCACCAGTCCTAGCCCGAACACAGCCCTGGTAGCAACTATCACTGCACGGAGGTAGATATAAGTTCACAATTGTAATTATACGTATATTATATAGTTAGCAAAAAGATTATGTCCCTTTTATGTATATGGATGTTTGTATGTATATGTGAGTATGTGTGTGTGTAGTCGTATGTATATAAATGTATATGTATCCTTGTGTGTTTGTGTATGTATGTGTGTATATGCATATATATATGTGTGTGTGTGTGTATATATATATGTGTGTGTGTGTGTGTGTGTGTGTGTGTGTGTGTGTGTGTATGTGGATATATATGCAATTATATGGTATTATAGCTATAGTAATAATACAATATAAAGTTATATTATTTTAAAAACTTCATTTAGACACCTTAGTTTATGAATTTGTAATTATTTACTAAAAAACTGTAATCTATAACATTATGTTCCAATTTTTACTATTACCGTTTGCTTCATATATTCTAACTATTAATTATAACATTATGTTCCAATCTATACTTTCACCGTTTGCTTTACAAATTCTAACTATTAATTAGACTAATTACTGTCCAACAACAGTCAAACAATATTAATTGTTATTAAGGAGTCAAACAATATTAATGCATGTTTTTATTTGTTGTTAGCACCTGATGATGGCACATTTGTGTTGAAAGGCCTAGTGCAAAATAAAGAAAATTTGTGGGAAGACTGAATTTTGTTTCACCCTCTGGAATTAAGCAACCCCACTACCGGAAAACATCAATAAAATAACTTATTAAAGTTTTCAATTGAACAAATTGTCATTGCGGATTGTTTCAAGAAACCATTCACTTTGATTTAATCTCTTGATGCTGATATAGTTTTCGTGAACGGTTTCTGCAACGGTAATGCTTTAGAAGCGGTGCGAGTGTTTGCGCGCCGATTCAAAAACATAAGAGAGCTTAATCGACAGGTCTTTTAGTTAACTTTTTATTTTAAACGAGAGACTGGGTAATTTTATTTATTTATAATTAATTATTTATATATTTAGTTTAGTTAGTAAATGTTGCTCTCTTGCAGAAACGTAAGCATTACAATCTGGCTACCCGGACACACAAATATCACAGAAAGTACGACAGTCGACATTCAAGCAAAATTGGCTACAAGAAAACAGAATATTGACATAGAAAACGTAACTATACAAGACATAAAAAAAGAACTAGTTGATACTATACAAGAAACATGGCAAGAATACTGGACAAACATACAAAACAACAAACTCAGAGAAATCAAAAATACTATATACGAATGGAGCTCTAGTAGCCGAAGAAACAGACGAGAAGAGGTTATACTATGTAGACTACGCATAGGACACACTTTACTAACTCACTCTTATTTAATGACAAATAAAGAACAACCCATTTGCAGACAGTGTAACGTTCCAATGACAATAAAACACTTACTAACGGAATGCAGAATACTAGAACAACTAAAACTACCTTACAACTTACAGGAACTACTGACAGAGGGTAGCCCCTTCATCAACGATATATTTACATTTTTAAAACAACACAACCTACACACAAAAATTTGATTCCAGGAAAAAATTTAGATAATATTTCGAGGGTATAATAATAATCTGATTTCAATTTTTTTTTTTTTTTTTTTTTTTTTTTTTTTTTAACCATTAATTAATGTTAGTAGTTTTAGTCATATGTATGTATATATAAGTCATATGTATGTAAATATAATATCTATATTGTAATAAGCAATACTGTAAATAATGTTAGCTCCTTTTCTTATTCTTAACACTTTTGTAATATTTAGTTCCATAAATTTCTACTTTTGTATATTGTATATTTTGTTTTGTAACTTAAAAAGAGCAAGTCACCTTCGTTGCGAAGCTCTTAAAATAAATAAATAAAAAGTAAGCATTACATCGACCACTGCTTGCTAAATTCCAGCTAATAACTGTTCTTCATTTATGATTCGATATCTTAATTGCTCTCATGAGTTGATATTAAGATAAGAAGAAACATATTAATAGAATTCAATATCTTCGCATAATTTTGAACTAATAAATTCTGCAATATTTGAAGATACGGGTGGCGATTATCAATTTTCAAAGTTTGTCATATTGCTTCCTGCGATATTCCTAATGCATGCGTTGGACTCAATTTCTTCTCTGACAATCTGATCATAATGCTGCCTGGAAGTGTTCGCCTTCATTACGAAGTAAGAATAACCCAGTCTCTCGTTGTCTTTTAAAAGTTAACTAAGAGACTCGTCGATTAAGCACTCTTCTATTTGTGAATCGGTGTGCATACTCTCGTACCTTTTCTAAAGCATTAACGTTGCAGAAACCGTACATGAAAACTATTCATTGAATTTTAGTAATTGGTTTCTTGAAACAATTTGCAATGACAATTTTTTTTCCGTGGAAAACTAAAATAGTTAAGGACAAAAATGAAAACTTCTTTCGTTTATTTTTTTTCCGATTTTCTCCAAAACGAAGCAAAACTCTAAAGGACTTATGTCTTAGTTTTTTAGTCCCCTACACGCTCCTGAAGTTTTGGGATTTAATATCAGGAGACCCTGTATATATATATATATATATATATATATATATATATATATATTTGAATCCCAGGAGAGTTTTTAATATTGAATTAATTGGAGTGGAATAAAGACAGAAAAGAGGCAGAGAGCTTATCGTCTGTTACATTCCATTGAAGCATTTGAACCGGTTTCATTTAGTCTGCACGAGTTATTTCTAAAAACAATCCTCCCTTCATGTGGCTATAGATACAGATGACAAGCCGTCTAATTTAAAATGGAATAGATTTCGTGTGTCTCTTCACCCTACGTCCATTCAATTATTCACCTCAAACCATTATAAATCCGAATAAAAATTACCGTTCTTATCCCCACTGTCATTTGAAAAGCTTTAATAAATAGAAACAGTCGATAGACTGTTATGATATATATATATATATATATATATATATATATATATATATATATATATATATACCTCCTGCAAAAAAATCTGAGAACATAAATTGACTCGCCAAAATGCACAGGAAAGTGGTAGTTCCCAACACTAAGCGGAAATTACTCCCTCCAAATCCTCAACATTCGCTTCGTCCAAAGTAACCTCATTGCAAAAAGATAGTAATACAATCATCTTCATAATTTACTTTTCGTGTTTCACTGAGTATATTCCTACTAAAAAATAACAAATTAAAAACTGAGGAAAACGGACACAAATAAACCGTTCAAATTTTAACCCGTCAAAAAATTGCATAATTACCGCATTTTTAGCACTTTCCTCCGAAGGAAAGCACGTAGCTATTGAGGTTGCACTCATGACGGAAGCTTTGAAAAATTTCTAGTAGACACCGAAAATGACCCCCGTTAAAATTGATGTATACAGGGTGTCGCGCATTGAGATGCGATAACCTTAGGGGTTTATTCTGCACCTCATTTGTAGTTCAGTGGCGCAAAAATGAGCGTTCTATCTGAAAATGTAGAGGTCTACTAAATCCTTTGTCTATTTTAAAAACTTCAGGCTTTTTTAAAGAATAACTGTGTTTTTGGAATTTGTGCTCAATGTATCGTAAATACCGACCACATTTTTAGAATCTACACTAAATTATTCAATATTTTCTGAATCAGCTATTTTTAGACTTACAAGGGGAGTATACAGCGATGGGGTCACCGATTTGGATCATTTTTTTCTGGTGATTCTACATCGAAAAATAGTCGACACGTGTCCGAGCGTTCCGTCCAATGCGTCTTAGGAGCCGAGAAATAAAATAAAATAGGTTGAAAGTGTCCATTATTTTATTTCTCGGCTCCTAAGGCGCATTGGACGGAACGCTCGGACACGTGTCGACTATTTTTTGATGCAGAATCACTAGAACAAAATTGGTCCAAATCGGTGACCCCATCGCTGTATACTCCCCTTGTTTGAGGTTTACCTCCACCTCAAAAGTTGCATAATTTAATAAGCTTCAAAATTATACCTCGTAGTTTTAGAAAAAAATCTTTTTTAATCTATTTTTTCTAATTTTTAAGTCAAAACCTGTAAATTTTCTTTAGCGTGAAAGAGCCATTCTGAACTCGACACTACCCAAATTCTTGGTGTATATATATATATATATATATATATATATATATATATATATATATATATATATATATATATATATATTCCCTCGTATCTTGACGTCTTCCACATGTATTTTTCCTCTTCTTTTAATAAGGCCAAGTAGCCAGAAACTAGTCGACATGAATAAAATTGTTTAAAAGAAGTGTTGAATTAATTTTGTGACCTATAAGGCCGTATTAAAAGAAGAGTAATTATATATATGTGTGTGTGTGTATATATATATATATATATATATATATATATATATTCTCTCGTAACTTGACGTCTTCCACATGTATTTTTCCTCTTCTTTTAATAAGGCCAAGTTTCCAGAAACTAATCGACACGAAGAAAATGGTTTTAAAGAAGTGTTGAATTATTTTGTGACCTATAAAGCCTTATTATATATATATATATATATATATATATATATATATATATATATATATATAATTTAATTTTTTTTAAATTTTGAAATGAATTGAAGGAGGACCGGTGGCAGTGAGTTTAAAGGCATTAAAGTCCGACTCGCAGGAACTGCGTCATCTTAGCGCGGTTCCAGTTTTTTTTTTTTTTTTTTTTTTTTTTTTTTTTTTTTTTTTTTTTTTTTTTTTACGGCACATCTACATCTAGGTCATGGGATGATAAAATTCCTGCCGGAGGTTGGGTATCGAACCCACCATCTCCCGCTTATGAATCCAAGGCGCTAGCCATTAGACCACGGGAGACCCCGGTTCCTGTTCATATCCCTATTCTCATTTGAAAAGCATAGAATAGAAACAGATAATATTTTCCTCGGCCTTTGTTCAAAGGGTTTATACCTGGGGTCAGGTCCGCAAGGCCCTAGAATCCTCTTCTACCGATACTTCATTTCATACGTTTCAATGAATTGGAAAATATCAAATATTTTCACACATTCCTGTGTTCTTTTACTATAGTAATAATTCTACAGATAAAATCAATTAAAAAATAAAATAAAAAAACCAATAGCATAAAGGCAATTGAAAATATTCAAAAGACGTCAACGAATCTTTTTCTCTTGGAAATCCATATATCTAAGATTAAATTGTTTTTCTTATTTTTCTTAACCTGATTTATTATCAAATACATTATCCAACTATAAGCAATTAAAAAATAACAAGGAATAAAAACAGACAAAAAGAACAGTTCGAATAAGCAAAATCAATTACTTTAATGTTTTAAGCACTTATTTCTCCGATTGACATCGCCTAATCAAAACTTTCATCAGAACCTTTTTTGTAGAGCATTTAGTAAGCTTTCTAATGGTATTCTTTCGTTTACCAAGATTCTCAAACTTTTTCGAGATATTAAGGAAAATATACAAAGTTACCAAAACTTTTTAAGTCTGTTAATAAAATATTTTATTCTAACCCTTCCTTAACTCCAAACGTAACCAAAATTTCAACATATTAGTTTTGATGAAAGTAGAACATGCAGAAAATGTTTCAACTGAATCCCATGATTCTAAGTACCAAAATCAAAGACAAAAAGAACAGTTCGAATAAGCGAAATCAATTACTTTAAAGTTTTAAGCTCTTATTTCTCCGATTGACATCGCCTAATCAAAACTTTCATCAGAACCTTTTTTTAGAGCATTTAATAAGCTTTCTAATGGTATTCTTCCGTTTACCAAGATTCTCAACCTTTTTCGAGATATTAAGGAAAGTATACAAAGTTCCCAAAACTTTTCATGTCTGTTATTAAAATATTTTATTCTATCCCTTCCTTAACTCCAAACGTAACAAAAATTTCAACATATTAGTGTTGATGAAACTCGAACATGCAGAAAATGTTTCAACTGTATCCCATAATTCTAAGTACCAAAATCAAAGACAAAGAACCCTCCCTAGGAAGGACGCTAGGCAGTTGAAAAGCTATATATCTTGGAAATCCATATCTCCACATTAAATTGTTTTTCTTATTTTTCTTAACCTGTTTTATTTTGAAATACATTATCCAACAATAAGCAATTAAAAAATAACAAGGAATAAAAAACAGACAAAAAGAACAGTTCGAATAAGCGAAATCAATTACTTTAAAGTTTTAAGCTCTTATTTCTCCGATTGACATCGCCTAATCAAAACTTTCATTAGAACCTTTTGTTTAGAGCATTTAATAAGCGTAATTTCTAAGTACCCAAACCAAAAACGGTATTCAAAAAATATTTTTCCAATTTTCTCGAAAACGGTTAAAGCTATCGCCTTGAAAATGGTTTCATTCGTTTTCCTAGCCCAGGAATCATATAAAACGAGTACTTAGAAGCTTATGAACTCAAAAACGTAAGCGTTACGATTTTTTTTGCGCGAATTTCGCCCCAAACGCCATCTTCCAGAAGGCGGATTTTGCTGGGTAACGAACTTGACCTTTCAAATTGGACGAAGGATTTTTGTACCAAATTTCATCAAAATCGGACCATTCGTCTTCTAGCTAGAGAGCGAACAGACAAATATATATATATATATATATATATATATATATATATATATATATATATATATAAATATATACATATATATATATATATATATAAATAAATATATACATATATATATATATATATATATATATACAAATTTGAACCACCGTTATTTTCGGTCTCTAGGGGTTCTGAAACGCGAAATTTTCTAGTCGGCACTTCCGGATTGTTTCATTGTATCAACCCTATAAGCGGGGTTCCTCCCTATGGGGGAGGGAGGAACCGCGCTAAAAAAACTTCTCTTGTCATTAACACTCTTTGATATAATTTTAGTTTAGTTAAGGAAGCATTCAAGCCCATAAAAAAAGTGTAAAAATTAAAAGTTAGAAGGTAATATTACGACTTAATAAATATGTTTTATTATCCTAGCTCAACTGGTTCCGCCCTTTTATTACCCCAACAGGAGCTAAAAGCTGTTTCATAGAATCTCGTTGCACTTCAGAAATTATGCAGGGTTCATTCGAGAAGCTTACACTAAAAATATAAATATCTTTTCAATTGCAAACAATTTAGTTGGTAAAAATGGAATAGCTGTTAGCCTGAGGTTTTTTACAATTTACAATATTCTATTACTCCTTGAAGGGGTGTGAATAATTAGAGAGTCCGATTGCAAGAACATCGTAATCTTAGCGCGGTTCCGTTCTTATCCGTAAGTGCTATTAGTAAAGGAATTGAAGAAGTTATTGGTAGGATTTGATCATTCGTTAAAGATATATACAAAAAACAAAAAAAAAAAAAACAAAGAGAAGGAAGTTTAAAGCACCACAACAGGAACCTGAGAGCATCCTAAGCGAAAACTTTTCTCATTTTCTTGCCTTCTTTAACTAAAATACTAATTTCACTGATAAATGCAAAAAAGAATGAAAGAAAGAACACTTTATTAAAATAATTAATTAAAGTGAGGCTGCCCAAATTAATGGGGTTGCTATGCGACACAGCTATTGAATCAGCCCCGAGATAAGTGTTTAGATGAAGATCTCCTGGTTTAATGCAAAGTCTGGGATACGTCGAGGATTCGCAAGTTGTAGTCATGATATCTTTGTACGCGTGACTGAGCTACATGGCGAATGGTGCTACATTGTGTTTCTTCATTTTGTTCGTTATTAACCGTAAATATGTTGATTAATTATCCCAAGGGAGTCCACTAATATTTGTTCGGCTAAGAACGGGAGGCTATTAATATCGAGGCCGAGCTCCTGTAAGAATATGCTTGTATCCTTTGGTATGGTTCCTCGAGCTCCGAACCACAACCCTTTGACTAGGAATTTTCTTTTGCCGAATTGTTCTTGGAACTTTTTAGAGAAAATGTTAAGCATTTCTCGTAAATCGATCTTCTTTCACAATCGACTGCGTTTGCTTGGGAGAACAAAAAAAAACCAATTAAAAAGTGAGTTTAACAAAACAAAACCCCTTTTAAAAGAACAAAACAAACACATTCCAAGTTTTAAGTACTTATTTCTCCGATTGGCATCGCCCTATCAAAAATGGCTACAGAACATTACTTTTAGAGAATTTAGTAAACTTTTGAATGGTAACCTTCCACTTACCACGATTTCTTAACAGTTTTCGAATATCGTAACATTTTCTAGTCAGAACTTTCATGAGGTTAACCTCATAAGCGGGTTTCCTCCCTATGGTTAGAGGGAGGAACCGGGCTAAAAAAAAAACTGTGCAGGAGAGTATAAAAAAAATTATTTTCATAGAATCAATTGAAAGTTGATTTCACCATAATCTCCATTTGCCATTCCCCAAGGGATATTTGACTTTTGCTCGCGTATTAGGAGGGGGAAAGAGAATCCCTTAATGAAAGAAGAATATTTATATAGGCGTAATGGTTTTTAACGAGGCCAGCAGAAAACCAACATGAAAACTGAAACTGGAAAAGCTATTAATTACAAACCTCTGTATACAAACCGGCAGGTAAACAATATTACACACAGTTTACAGGTGGATAGTTTTTTCTTTACAGCCAATTAGATAGCTAATTAAATTATTTCACATAAAATTATTGTTTTAACCCTGGATTGACACCGTGGGGTGAAAAATACCCCACACTTTGTTCTATGGCGTGTTTCTTAATTTCTGTAAATCAGACAGACTCTATCCTTCTTCCTAAATCATCGGAAATGCATTATCTGGTATGACCTAATATAAAAAAATCCAGTTGTTTGCTAAATGCTGCATGAGAAGGTCAGGAGCTGTATATAGGGTATTTTCTTCCCCACGGTGTAGTTAACGCATAACTTTTTCGCTAATCCGATAAATCTTCACGGCTCAATCACTTTTATGTTATGGCTTTTCATTTTTTAGGACAAAATGGTCTAAAAAGTGGCCAGAAATGATTTTCTCTTTGATTTGGGCTACTAACTGGTGAAAACTAATGTGGAAGTTAGTGCCCAACTGGAGGACATACCAAAACCAGTGAAGACACTGATGCTTGTTGTTTTGGGAGATGAATCAACTCCCGATAGATATTCAACATATTTCCTTACCTTGGACGAACCCGAGAGATGTTCATTTTGTGACAGAAAGAATGAATGGAAGACGAAAACGCTATTGCTCTGTGCGTAGAAGGGCGATGTGCCGCGATCAGCGAACACCAAAATGTTAACGAGTCATTGTATTTTTGTAAAATTCCTATTTTTGTGGCTTTTGATCATTATAGTTTATTGTTCTTGAGAAATATTTTCAATTTATTAATATTTTTTTTTACGATAATTATTCGGTGTATGAACAATATTGAGTTTTTGCATTTCCTAGCTCTTTTGGGAATTTTAATAAAAATTGTACAGATTTATTACTCTTTGAACTTATTTCTTGATGTTCCTTTTCTGTATATTGTTTTTGTACAAGAAAATCAAAGAAAAAATTGAATTTTTTTTTTTTCACCTTTTTCAAAGTATGGTTACCCCCCGGTGTCATTACCAATGCCAGTGTAAATCCAAGGTTAAACACATTTCGATGGAGGATACGGCCATGAATGAATTTGAAAACATTTATTTCACTCATCATCTAACCAACCTACTGGATACTGAAAAAAAACTAATTTTAAAACTGTACACGTATTCACACAAACAAACACCGATGTTCGTAGGAAATAAGTTAGTAAGTGGGAAAATGATTTACATTTACTATGATTATCTCGCGCATAGAGTCACAAACTTACTGCCTACATCTTTTAAGAATTGTAAATATTTGAATTTTTCCTTTTCTCAAAAAATAGACTTTTTTGACATGGATGTTTCTTAGCTATGGCCTAGTGAGACGCTAAAACTGTAACGCTTCGGCGACGTCCGGACGATGGTACACGAGGGTTCTAGGGTGGCGACTAACCCACGTGGTGAAACCGTCAAATTTTCATAGGTTATGACGTTAAGACAGTTAAAAATTAACTTATATTACATTAAGATTTATTTTTTCGGGGCTGATATACTTCTGGAAGATTGTCTGGCCTCTCAACTCCTCCTTTATACCTCCAAGAAGGTAATCGAAGGTTTCTCTGCTTATTAGGTGGCATTTCCTAAATTAATTACTCATTTTCACTTTACTAGGAGTAGACACTCACATCGGCCGTTGTCGGTCAAACGAAATCGGATTGGATCGGATCGGATTGGGATTAATAACGATTTTTATCAGGTAAAAAGAATGCTGGAAAGCAAACTTGCAGAATAAACTAAATGAATGGCAACGAGTGGTTATGAATTTTAAACGATATAACTTATGTTGTATCCAGAGATCGACAAGTGTATAATATAAAAGCCAATCAGGGATACCAAATACAAAATTATGTCTGAGGGAACAGGATTCTTTGATAAATGTAAAAGCGATTTCGTTGAGCTCTTGTGTTGGAGAGCAGCAATGGTCTGAACAAGCTGGGCAGATCACATATTTGTCCTTAGAAGTATATTAGGAAAAGCATGGGACAAAGATAGGAGTGATATTTGAATACAGATTTTGTTTCCATCTATCGTTAGGTAATATTGAACGCTCTAGCGGCTAAACGTGCCTCAGAATATATCCATCCAAAAGACTATAAAAGCCACTTGTTACATTAGATCGAAAGCAGTAGTGAGGAGCAAAGTGTAAATAGAGTTTCCATCTTGTAGAGTTCACAAGGCGACGTTCTTGGCCAAATCTTGTTTATCAGCTATGCTGAAGATTTTGTTTTGTTTTTTATGGTTTTTATATATTCATTTATATACAAGTATTTATAATCTACACTTTATTATGCAATTTGATAATTTGAGTATTACAATACCTAAGGCTGCACCTACATTGGACCCGTTTTTCTCCCGATTCGATCCGATCCGATTTCATTTGACCGACAGCGGCCAACGTGAGTGCCTAAATTGGTCCCGACCCGATCCGATCCGATCTAGTCACAGCTCGTCAGTAATGACCTCGTAGTGAACTGAAAATGAAGATTAATTTATGAAATACCCCCTAATAAGCATAGAAACCTTAGGTTACCTTGTTGGAGGTATGAAGGAGTTAAGATGTCAATCAATCTTTCGGAAGTATATCTGTCCTGAAAAAATGAATCTTTGTGTAACCGTTAATTTTTAACTGTTACACTATGATAAAAGAAATATTAGTATTCATATTTTAAAATTATTTATAAGAAACTTAGCTAGAATGTTATAAACATTGGGATGTTATAAACATTGGATGGTTATAAACATCTTTTCACGAAATTTAATAAACAAGGGAAACAAAAAACAAAAATGTGAAGTGACAAAGTTGTTCTAAATTTTATTAGCTTTCATTTTAAAAAAATGTATTGAAATCGGTTAAAATGTAGAGACTGGAGACCTTTTTGAAACAAAATATGTCGTTTGGTGTCGGTCGTCTGAAATCGGTTTAGAAACAAACAAGTTAGAACGGCCGGGAATCGGTGGCCATCGGATCGGATCGGATCAGGTCGGGTTGACCAATGTAGGCACTTCCATTGAGATGCATGTGTTTGTTTTTCTTTCGACAGTCGGTAGCTATAGGAGCGGATCGGATCGGGACCAATGTAGGCTCCCCATAAGATGTCCCCCGAGTTGTCAGCCGAATACCGTCCATGTTAGGAAGGATTCTTAGGATGTCCCGAAATCTACCTTTCTCAGTACAACAACGCCCTGCAAGTGGCCAAAGGTGGGAGGGGGGAATGATAAGACGTGGGAATGATGTCCTCAGGAGAGAAAATATCCATTGTCCATTCCACTCCAATCCACTTAACTGTCATAGAAGATCTCTGGGCCACTTTCTATTAAGACGTCTTGGTGGAGAAGGCTGATAGCTGCTGACTGGTGGATCAGGATTGGATAGTAGGATTAGGATTATTGATTAATTTACTATGGAAGGATGAGAAGCGGCTAGGGTTTTAGTCTTGGACAGAAGAGATGTTTAGCTCATTATGGAGGGTGCAATTTGTAACAAAAGGAGAATTGACTATGGAACGTAGGGTTTTAGATTAACATTTTTGGATTCGGTGGATGTTGAATGCTTGGCTGCCCAGAAATCAATTCCGTAAGTCCATAAAGGTTTTATTAGTGAGTTGTTGAGAGTCAGTTAGTTATGAACGGTTAACTGTAATGATCGGTTTAGTAGTCCAACTTTTGAGTTTAGTTCGTACGTTACAAGTTAATCGTGAGTCTTAATATCGGGGGGTGGGGGTATTGTTTAAGGAAATGGGAGGACTGGTTTTACGCAGAAGAGTGATTGTTATTTGTTGGCATTTTCCAACGTTTATCTATAGAAGATATAATTCACATTTATAAAAGAGAACCAGCCCCAATATTATTCGGATGATAAGACATTGTCCAGTGTATTCTACAGAATATTTAGGCCGCCCAACCAAAAAAACTCCAAAAGTATGGTTCTCTTACTTATACAAAAATGCTCAGGACAACGAAAATGTGGATATGCTTTGTAACAGGATGGTTCTTGAGGGGATGTAATAATTTTCATACATTGCTACAATTAATAAAGGACTTTACGATAGTAAGATAAGAAATGGAATTAATAAAGCAAATAAAATATATTACCAGATATATAATAGCAAAGTCGGCAACCGGAAGTAAACAAACTTCATTAAGTTTATTTACTTCCGGTTGCCGACAACACAAAACACACACAAAGAGATGTCATTTTTATTAAATAATTTCTAGTACTTTATCCATGTCGCAATAATATATGTATTTCTACAAATAATAATAAACGTTAAAGCGTAAAATTTACCTTAAGGATACAGCGATTCTATGTAACGTAGTGAGGAAGAAGCACCTGCAATACGAAATAACCATTACTTGAAACAAATAATTGAATAATTATCTAGAAAAATCATATTCACTTTCAAATATTCTCTTTAAATAAACATAATTATTCGGGATTAGAGGCGTGTAATGTTAATTTTATGTAGTAAACAGGTATCAAAATAGTTGCTTATAAATCTTGCCTTTAAACCGCTGATAGCTGTTTTATTATAGTTCAACTAGAAAAGAAATAAAAATACGCCGAAGAGTTGAAATATTTTCGGTGTGATATTTTTTCACAGCTCCTTGTACAAGTTTCAGTTGAAACTCATCAGATCTAAGAAGATATATACCCTTTTGAGGACATATATTTGCTGCATCATCACGAATGTTAAACTATACATACATATACACACACACACACACACACACACACACATATATATATATATACAGGGTGGCCCAGATAAGCGGGCCACAAGAAAAATAATTACTAAACGGTTTGAGATATCAACATTTTTCATACTGGCAAAGTTGTAGTTCTCGTCGGGATCTATAAAATGGTGCCCTCAGAAATTGATATATATATATATATATATATATATATATATATATATATATAATTAGAGTGGAATTTAGACATTAATTAATATATATTAATATCATTCTGACTCAATAAATTAAACGCTGAAGGTAGAATTGAAGGAAGATGATAGAGCTTCTATGAAGTTCAATTTTAAAAAGCCTTCAGGAGGTTCTTCACATCCAATTTGTTCCTTGTCCCTTCACTGTCTCCAATAATAAATGTCACGCCACATCGTCAATACCACATCAATAGGACCCAAAGCCTCTTCCTACAAGGGCTTTATATTTTCTTCATAAATATGTAACGAAATAAAATGATCTGTGCTGAAATAGTTAGATAACAGTGGTTATTATTGATACTTTACGATGTTATAGTTAATTTCAGAGATACAGTAACATACATAAGCAGTCAGTATATTCATTAGCAAACATTTGAGTATGTTTTACGTTACACAAAAGTAACTTAAATTCATGAATGAATTTTAATTCTTTCCAAAAAAAAATTATTTCTAGAATTGTAATTCCGGTAAATTTATGAATTTGGCCAATAGATGTTTAGCGATTTATTTCATTCTCATTTCTCTTCTAGTTAATAATTTGGGGGTTTCCAATCAATTCTTTGGAATCTTTTTTATTCTTTTTTTTTTATATATATATATATATATATATATATATATATATATATATATATATATATATATATATATTATTTATAGAATATTACAATCTACAATTCAACTGTACTTTGTAATTTGATATTAGTTACTTGTCGACGCCTCAGGTGTCCCGAATACCTTCCTTGTTAGGAAGGATTCTAGGATGACCTGGAGTTACCTTACGCCATCCAACCACACCCTGCGACTAGCAGGGAGGATTGGAGGCGAATGAGGCATGGCCTGTGATATCCTGAGGAGAGAAAATATCCATCGATATCACTCTCACTTATTATAATTTCACTGATTTTTTCACTCCACGACACTACACTACCTTAGTAGATCCCGGGGCCACTTTCTATTAAGGCGTCTTGGTGGAGAGGAAGGATGATTGGTGCTGGATAAGGATTGGGCTATAGTATTAGGATGATTGATTAGTTTACTATGGAAGGATGAGAAGCGGATTGGGATTATATCTTGGACAAAAGGAATATTTAGGTCATTATGGAGGGTGCGATTTGTAACATAATAAGGAGCATTGACTATGGTACGTAGGACTTTGGATTGAAATGTTTGGATTCGGTGGATGTTGGAATGCTTGGCTGTCCCCCAGAGTTCTATTCCGTATGTCCATATAGGTTTTATTAGTGAGTTGTAGACAGTTAGTTTGTTATGTATGGTTAAGTGAGATGATCGGTTTAGTAGTCTGTATAGCTGTCCGAATCGTCAATTGAGTTCTTGTCGTTTGAGTTTAATGTGTGCGTTCCAAGTCAATCGAGAGTCAAGGTAAAACCCAAGGTATCGGATGGTATTGGTTCTAGGTAAAGGATTGTTGTTGAAGGTGATAGTAGGACAAATTTTACGCCGAAGGGTGAAGGTTATTTGCTGACATTTTTCGACGTTTATCTTTATACGCCACTTATTGCACCACTTTTCAATTTGAGTTAAATGGGATTGTAGGTTCTGGGAAGCTGTGTCTGGATTTGTGTGGGGCGAAAGGATGGCCGTATCATCTGCATACGTGGCCAGGAGGGTGTCACGATGTGTTGGAATGTCAGCTGTATAAAGGGTATAAAGGATGGGACCGAGGACACTACCCTGAGGAACTCCCGCTTCCACAGGGAAATAATCTGAGTAGGCTGTTCCATGCCGGACTTGGAAAAACCTGTCTGAGAGATAGGAGCGAAGGATTAGGTAAAGGGTGCTGGGAAGGTGGGTTTTGAGTTTGAAGAGTAAGCCTGAATGCCTGACTCGGTCGAATGCTTAGGCAACGTCCAAGAAAGCCGACGTGCAATACTCTTTTCGCTCGAGGGATGAGGAGATGAGATCAACAACGCGAAGCCCTTGCTGCACTGTGGAGTGTTGGTAGCGGAAACCGAATTGGTGAGGTGGGATGAGATTTAGGGAGCTTAGGATAGGTGATAGGCGCTTTAAAATATTTTTTCAAATAGTTTGGAAAATATTGGAAGAAGACTGATAGGGCGGTAAGAGGCAGGGTTGTTAGGAGGTTTACCAGGTTTGGGAAAAAGGACAACAATTGAGAATTTCCAGAGTATGGGATAATGGGTTGTTTCTTTGGAATCTATGTTGAAAAATGGAATTTAGGGGGCCTTATTATATTAATGTTGAAAAATATGAAAGTTTTATTTATAACGTTTTTTGATATTATCTAGACGTTTTTTGCGGTATTTATCTGAGGAATATATTAAAAAGTCCGACTCACAGGAAATCGGTCATCTTAGCGCGGTTCCGATCATATCTCTTGTGCTATTAGTAAAGGAATAGTAGCAGCTATTGATGGGGTTTGATCGTTCGTGAAAAATATAAACTCAAATCTGGAAGAGAAAACAGATTTAAGGCGCCACAACAGGAAACTGACAATATCACGGCGACTTCCCCCCCCCCTTCTCAACGTTAGGGAAGGGTTAGAATAAAATATTTTATTAACAGACATAAAAAGTTTTGGTAACTTTGTATACTTTCCTTAATATCTCGAAAAAGGTTGAGAATCTAGGGAAACGGAAGAATACCATTAGAAAGCTTACTAAATGCTCTACAAAAAAGGTTCTAATGAAAGTTTTGATTAGACGATGTCAATCGGAGTAATAAGTGCTTAAAACTTTAAAGTAATTGATTTCGCTTATTCGAACTGTTCTTTTTGTCTGTTTTTATTCCTTGTTATTTTTTAACTGCTTATAATAGGATAATGTATTTGATAATAAATCAGGTTAAGAAAAATAAGAAAAACAATTTAATCTTAGATATATGGATTTCCAAGATGTAGCTTTTCAAATGTTTAGCGGGGTCCTTCCTAGGGCGGGGACCCATCCAGGTAAGATCGTAAATAAGACCTTTCTTGAAAGTAAAGATGGAACTGTCAACTTTGGTCCTCCTCTGCCTCCTCCTCTGGCACTTTCATTGCTGACGAAGGCTACCAATGAGTAGCCAAAATGTCCTAAATATAGATTTTTTAACAAAAATCGTATTGAGGTTTCTTTAGCCGAATCCCAACCATTCCATCTTTACTTATCACCTCGACGGCTAACTATCTAATCTTCATGCTTTCTAGAAATGTGGACGCAAAATAATAACAGCTTCTATTTTAATCATTTTAAATGAGTCTAAATACTCGTTTTACTTTGAAATGCAATTAAAATGGGAAACAACCAGTTAAAACTTTAGGTATACAAATACAAAAACCCGTTCAAAAGAGCAAAACTAACAATTACGAAATTTGAAGTCCTTATTTCTCCAATTCACATCGCCCTATCAAAAATTACATTAAAACCTTTTTTGTAGGCAATTTAGTAATCTTTCGAATGGTCAACATCCACTTACCACGAGTTTCCAGCCGTTTCGAGATATTTTAGAAAATATAAGAAAGTCCCAAAACTTTTCATGCCTGTTAATGAAAAGTTCCTTAACTCCAGGAACCAAAATTTACCTATCATAAATTAGATGAATATCAAACGACTGGAACAAGTTCCAACTGAAATAATCGTTTCTGAATAAACACTGAACTTAAAATTAGTTTGGAAAAGTAGGTGTTTCAATGTTTCTCGAAAACCGTTACAGATATAGCTTTAAAAATGGGTTCATTCGTTTTTGTACGTCAAGAAACCTATAAAACGACTACCTGCAATCATATGATTTTGAAAACATGTAACTCTTAAGTTTTTTCGCGCAGAAATCGCCCCAAAATGCATCTTCCGGTGGAAGGATTCTGCTGGTTAACGAACTTGACTTTTGAAATTAGACGAAAGATTTTTGTAAAAAAATTCATGAAAATCGGACTATTTTTGAGCTATCAGAACCTCAAAATAAATAAAGCCCTTCAGAGCGACCTTAACTATAAAAGTCCATCACGCAGGAGCTGCAAAACTAAGCACTTTCCTCAGAATTTTGGTAGTGTCGAGTGCATTCCTGAATAATTTGCTTATAATAACTTATGCAAAAAAATAAAACCTGAATAGTTTAACATTTTGCTCTTTTATATTTTTAATGAACAAATGTTTCAATTATTAATTTTTTAATTAATTTCCTTCCAGGGTTTTGTGTAGGCTTGGTACTACTTAATAAATTTACAAAAACTTCATGTATTGTTCTTGATGAATAATAAAAGGAACGGGATACTGTAATAGGGCAGGAAGGAGATACAGCGCCCCCTAGTGGTAGAAATCAGAACTCAAAAACTCTCTCTCCTAGTCGGAGCTTTTGGCGGGATAATTCAATTCAAGCTTAGTAGGGGCATCCATTTGAAACCAGAGTGAGTTCATATTTGGTATATGGTAAGCATAGTAGAAAGTACACGGTAGAACAGAAATTACGACCGGTATTAACAAATTAGTAATTTCGCTCCTGAGTAAATCCCCCTCCTAATGAACGGATTTAGTTTATTTTTACAACGTATTTTTCTCTTTAGATGACCACAAAGAATACCGAGTTTCGTTGAAACATAACAAAAACTACGGGTGGCATGGCCCAATTAGTGTTTCGGCTCGGGGTAAACCCCCCCCCCCCCCCCCCCCGGTGGGCCGTTCAGTCATTTGCTAATTGAAAGCTATATACCAAGTTTTGTGACGAAAAAACTAAAAGTCTGGCCACTATCGTGTTAACAGACACATATATACGCATATATATATATATATATATATATATATATATATATATATATATATATATTTTAACGAGGGTCATTTGCTGTGTCTACTAGGTAAAGATTTGAAGAAAGTTTTCAAAAATTCCGTCATGAGTGCAACCTCAATAGCTACTTTCCTTCGGAGGTAAGTGCTAAAAGGGACCAGGATATCAGAGGAAAATCCTCATTGAATAGAATAAAACTGCACTCTTATGGATAGAGTGACTAGAGCTTACGAAACGTACCGCTAGATTTCACAAAAATCCATCTTAGCTGAGGCTTTTATTACCGAAACAAAGAAAGCGGCTATCCGTCCATGGGGTATGCCGGCCCGTTGTCACGAAATTGGTTATCAGTCTCGAAAGGATTAATTTACTCAAATCATATTACACAAAATTATCATTTTTATAAAATAGGCAGAAGGTCAATTGATAAAACAAAATAAAAACACTTTTATATAATATTTTTTTAAATTAAAATTGCCCTACCGGTTTTATGACCATTTTATGCCTCTTCTGGGGCACTAAAAAAGTTAACTAACTGTACAGCCTAACTACAGTATGGCGAACCTTCTGCTTTAAGTGCCATTGCCAAGTTTGGCTATAATTTCCAGTGAAAAACTTTGTTTTCTCTTTCCTACGTCTATGTGTGGAATATTTTTTGTGTTTAATATCCCTCGAGTTGTCTTATGTTATTTCGAGGTTTCGCGTATTATACTAATATTTTTGTGCTCTTTAATTATTTTTTGCGTTTATTAAAATACTCCGAATTTGAAATGGGCGATCTGAATCGATCTTTTCAAAGATCAATTTTTCAACACGAATCGATTTCCAAGGGGAGATCTTTAAAAGAATCGATCTAGAATACCGTTGAATAAATTGCTTTTTTATTATTTCAAATATTCAAATATTTTATTTCACCTCTTGCTACTCAATCCCATTTCTATTTGTTTAATTGAAGAAGAAATTTACATAACTGTGTCCTATGTCCAGTAACAGACTTTCAATACAACAATAACATTATACAAGGACTCAATACCTTCCGTTTCTCCAACTAGAGGGAAGATGGTAATATAAAAAATGATGTTTCAAACTGTGCTCTTAATTTGTATAACCATTGTTATCTATCATCAATATTTTATTCTAATTTTTGCTCATTTGATGGAAATATATAAGTAATATTATATTTTAATATGATGTAACAGTAGTAGTATCATTCCGTATTATTTTTGACGAAAAATAGTCTGTTTTTACTTTTAGCTTTCTGATATATTATTTAAATTATGAAGTATTAATTTCGACTTATTAAGGTCAATTCGTAGTAATAATGGGAGATTCTCGAATTAGAATCCATTCGAATCGAAATTAAATGCGAATTTCTTAGTCAATTGTAAATAATCGTGAAATCGACCAATATCGCAGATCGATCTTCTGAGCCTAATAGATCGATGTAAACTCGTCGATCTTTTTTGTGGATCGATAGTTTCATTTAGATTCGAATCTATTCAAAAGATCGATTCATATTCGAGATTCGTCAGCAGTTAATAACAAAAAAAATTGGTCGTTTAGTATGAGGGAATATGGAAAAAACAGCTCATTGGCGAAAATTCAACAATTTTTTTTTTCGGTTCGGAAATATGTTTTTTAATGTGTAGAATAACTTATGATTTCCCAACGGATTTCAGTTTTGATTTTAGCGCATTAAAACGCCCTTATATTCAAATTTCCGTGGGATTTGTAAACCAACAAAAAAATGTGCTAAACTTTTGCAAATTTTCAACAATTTTTTTTTTTGTTTCGGAATCGTCCGTAAATATGAATATAGTGGTGTTTTTAGAAGTTAATAACAAATCTGGCGTCATTTTATCGTTTAGTTTGAGAGAATATGGAAAAAATAGCTCCTTGGCGAATTTTCAACACTTGTTTTTTTTTTTGGGGGGGGGGGGAATTGTCCGGAAATGTTTTGTTTAATGTGTAGAATAACTTAAGATTTTAAAACAGATGGCAGTTTCGAAATAAGCGCATTAATGCACTCATATATTCAAATTGCCATGAGATTTGGAAACCAAATAAAAATGTGCTAAAATTTTGCAATGGCTAATTTTTAACACGTTTTCTTTTTGTTTCAGAATCGTCCGGAAATTTGAATATAGGGGTGTTTTGAGGAGTTAATCACAAATCTGGCGTCTTTTCGTCGTTTAGTTTGAGAGAATATGGAAAAATTGCTCTTTAGCAAAATTTCAACACTTTTTTTTTTTTGTTTTGGAATCGTCCGGAAATTTGAATAAAGGGGTGTTTCCAGGAGTTAATAACAAATTTGGCATCATTTTATCGTTTAGTTAGATAGAATATGGAAAGAATAGATCCTCAGCAAAATTTCAATACTTTTTTTTATACTCAAATTTCCCTGGGATTTGGAAACCAAAGGAAAAAATGTGCTAAAATTTTGCCTAGGCTCCCAGCAAAATCTTGTCGCCGTTATTAACTCCTCAAAACACCCCTATATTTAAAGTTCCGTGGGATTTGACAGCCGGCTTCCTCAGGTGGGTAAATTATGGTTGTTTGTGATCTGAAAGCAAAGTCTGCAAAATGAGGGGGTTAACTCATCTGACAAAACATGAAAAAAATGGAATTTAAGTCATTGATGGACTGAAGCATCCTATGGTGGTAGTTGTTCCTGACGGATGTACCTAACTTGAGGCTTGTATGGCATTACTATAGTATGGTATCGGAGGAATATGGCGTTATGCTGCCTGTTTGAGGCTTTAGATCCATTTGTTCAATTAACTAGCCAGCCTGAGATATGAAGCCCAGTAGTATAATTCTCTACATAGGAGATCCTAGGTACAAATATCAGCGTGGCGAGTTCAGCTTTACACCGTTACATTCAATACTCAGGTGTTGTGCGGGTCACGGGGAGTTCATTTGGTTAGTGGTGCACGCCTAACGCCAAGCTGATTTTGTATTTCTCATCGTCCCTTTACTGTTTGGTAAGCTTAGTACGAATAGACGAGACAGGAGCAGTCTACACACTACCCTCCAGTTCATCTAGTGGTGAAATAGGGAAACTAATAGAATAACAAAAAAAAAAAAAAACCTATAGGTAGCGCGGCAATTAAGTTTTATGAGAAAACATGGCGTATTTAGTGCGAGAGCACCGGTAATTAGGTTACTTTTACTAAAATATGTATTTTATACCCAGAGGCCCACCTCTTTAAATTTAGATTGATGAAAAGAAGAAATAAATATACAAATATCACAAATTAAATCAATACAACTGTTCTACACAATATTTACATTACATACATACATGAATGAATAGAAAAATGATAATAATAATTATATTGGGTCTCCCCATGATCTAGTGGCTTGGATTCTCATGCGGGAAATGGAGGTTCGAGTCCCACCAGCAGCAGGGATTTATCTCGTTTGAGGACCCATTGGGAAAATTCCGAGCTGTACCATGAATGTCGGCCCAGGTGTGGGTGCACCATTGAAAAAAAATCACAGTTCATTTCATTTTTTCAGGCTATACTTTTAATTAATTAATTCAAAAATTATGAAACTCTCTACAACTGGCCACTTCGTCCGTTAAAATGTTTGTGAGATTCGGCAGTTTACAACTTTTTGTTTGCGAGGGGACTAGTGATTCTCGAAGTTTTGTCACTAACGAGACATTTTTAACAGTTATTGAGGTTCGATGAAGACACTTGTGAACATTTAAAATGCATTATCCTTTAAGCTAAGTTAATAATGATTTCAGAAAAGTAATATAACAACGAAAAATAGAGTGTACAAGGATAAATAAAATTTTAAAAGTAACCTTTAGAACGAAAAAAAAATAGAAACGTGCGGTTGGCAGTATTTAACTACACTTTTTGTCTACTTTCTTCTCCCTGAGTATTGTCATCTACTTGCGATGGACCCGTATATTAGCGTAATAAATTTATATCTCAGTACGTTTACCTTCCTTGGACCATATATGAGAATAATATTTTCTGGCTTATAAAAATGACCGGGAAAAAAATGAAGGTTTTCCTCAATTGGATGAACTCATTTTCCATTCTGAGATATGAAGCCCAGTAGTGCAATTTAGAATAAATAGTTCCTAGTGGCTTAATTTTCAACGGAGTGGGGCATAAAATGGGGCATTTTCAGAACAAATCTCACCATTGTGAGTAAATTTGTCTAAAAAATGAATACCCGAACGCGTTTTAATTAGGCTATTTTCTAATTTTTTCGATAAGTTTATAATAAATTGCCTCGCCCCGATCATCTCTTGAATACCTGTGGAATACTGTAGTAAAAACGCAAATGGGTAGGTTTATTTATTTATTTATAAGTAATAATATATTCCTTCTTTAAAACAAGCCATGAACCAGATAGAGATTGTCCAATAGAGCATTGTCCAATAGGCCAATAATAAGAAGATGACGGTGAGCTCTGAGAAAACCGTATTCAACCTTGACTCGCAAACTTTCGTGAGAGGACCATAGCCAAGAAGTAAATGAACGTGCTAACAAACGATCAACCTTGGGATGTACGCGAGACGTTCTTACCATTACTTACAAAAACCTATGCCAGACCGACCATGGAATATGCTCCTGAGGTTACCTCTCTAGCAAACCAAAGGAACCTACGAAAACTCGACAAAGGCCAAAACAGGCCTTGCGACTCGCCGCGGGTGTTGTCTTCTCAACGCCCATTATTGCAATGGAAATACAAACAGACACGAAACCCCTGAAAACATGGCACGACGAACACTCAAATCCTGGGAACGTTCTAAAAGGATAGACCACAGCCGCTGGCCAAACTACAGTCCTCAGCATCTCACACCTCCCGCATAAGAACTGGGCTGTTAGTCTTCAATGGATCCCAAGTCACGTTGGTATAACTGGCAATGAAAAAGCAAACAATTTTGCTAAGAAGAGGACACAAATGCATCAAACAAAAACGTTGGCTTGTTCCTGAGGATAAATCCCATTAAAAGAAAAGTTTCTCCCCCTCCCCTACCATTCTGATTTCGTTCTAATCCCTCAAATAGTTTCTTCTCCTAATGAGATACCAAATTAGTGTTGAACTTAATAAACTCCAATTTGATAAATTGGACTTCTAGAAATAATTCTGGCTCGACAATCTTCTTAAAGTTCAGGACAGCCTTTTAGAATTGTTTTTCCTTTTAACTGATCCATTTCCTTTGAGAAGGCTCGAACAGAATGAGCCCATTTTCTTTTCAATTTTCAGATTATGTCAGTTTCTGTTTATCTTTCGATTGTATTGGTCAATAGAAAAGTTTCTGTTCTGTTTGGTATCTTGTATCTTCCATTTGATATCTTCTCTACTCTGGGCTTGTTTTGAGTCCCTCAAGCCTAAAATCTAGGCCTCTCCTATTCTCCATCATTTTATATTTCAGTTAAACCAATTGCATTTAATCATAAACGTTATATATATATATATATATTACAGAAGGTAAAACAAAATTCGTCTCCCCACAAAATTTCTTTAATTTGCACTAGGCCTTTCAGCACAAATGTGCCATCCTCCAGTGCTACCAACAAAATAGAAACATGCCTTAATATTATTAGACTTAAACATTAGTACATTTTTAGCTTTATAGTACATTACAAGGACAATGTATAATTTGAATTTATAACGCTGACGGTGACACTACATAGTGGAAAATGTATAACTTTATATAATGGAAAATTTATTACCTTAAGGGTTTGTCTATTAAACTACACATATCCTTAAATCATAACTGGGGCATAAACTCATGACAATCTTCCGGTGACAGAGTATAAATATGGATCTATAAACTTAATGGTGACTGCATATAATTAGAAATGTATAAACTTATGTTGTTGTCTAAATGAAGTTTGAAAATAAATATATTCTAAAATCCTATTATTACTACAATTTATATATAAAATATCGAAAATATGTATATTGGTTTCCTCTATTTTGACAAGATATAAAGATGTGGTACAGCCTTCTTTAATAGCTTGTTTTGTTGATAAATACGTTCTATATACCACTACCTTTCATCCCATTCTGGCTAGGGATCCATCAAAGAGTAAGATTTTTTTTTTTTTTTTTTTTTTTTTCACAATGCAAATATATTATGACGTCTAAAATGTAAAATGTTTGCATTTTGAGAATAGAAGTTTTGTAAAGAAAGGAGCTAATATCAACAACCAGATACCTTGCTTAGTGCAAGTAGTTCTGCTGTTTATGTAGAAATTAAATTCTCGAAGCATAACATTTGTGTTCTGGCATTACACACTACAGTAGATCCTAACTCGTAATTACATATTCACTCGTGATTGATTTCACATAACTCATGCTAGCGCGAGTTATGATTAATTAATCCTTACTCGTGATTCACGAGTGACGGCAACTTACCTATCACTCTTCCCTCATTATACTAAGAGGGAAAACTTATCGCATTTACTCATTCGCTGGAGTATATTTCGAATACTGATAGGTACGGGACATATATGTCCCGTAGGGATTCTTACTGCTGAGCGGTACGGGACCTATTTGTCCCGTAGGGATTCTTACTGCTGAGCGGTACGGGACATATGTGTCCCGTAGGGATTCTTACTGCTGAGCGGTACAGGACATATGTGTCCTGTAGGGATTCTTACTGCTGAGCGGTACGGGACATATGTGTCGACAATACAGCTAGTAGCCAAGATATTTATCTCTGAAATTAAATTCTTCTCGTAAAAACCTGGTGGTATAGAAGCGTCGACACTTATAGTTCGTGATAGAAATATATATCTCAGACATAAATTGCTCATGGTTTACACTAGTCGCAATTTCTGTCTGATATAAATTTCCTGCAATAACTAGCAAGTGTAAACCTACCCTTACTGCTGAGCGGTACGGGACATATGTATCCCGTAAACATCTATACATATATACATCTCACGAAGGTTGTATGATAACTACTTTCAAGCAGTGGGATTAGATAACAAACAAATGAGTACTTGATGATGCAAAATACGTACCTACGTTATATTCTCAAACTTTACAAAAATTATATAAAGAAACAAGTTTCAGCTTTGAACAAGGCGTAACAATGCAACAATAATAGTTCAAATATTTTTTTTTTAAAACCTGATTTGATTATTCGATTGGGCGTCATGGTCCATAGCAAAACAATTTAGTCAGTAACCCGGATTCTTTAAATACTCTGCACAAAGCATACACATTTTTAATTTTTTCACCGGCTGGTTATGAGACACTGGTGGTCCGTATGCTGATTTCCAAAACGGGACATCGTATGTACGTTACGGGACTTATCTGTCCCGTACTTCCTAGTTTTTTGTTGTTTTTTTTTTTTTTTTGACAAGTTAAAGCCATCGTTAAGGGAGTTGGGCTATTTTGCCTGACGTATTTCAGTTAAACTCATATATTTCCCCTACCGAAGCCAACGTGTTAAACTCATTTTACCGGACTCTGGAGCCTGCGAGGGCCTTCGAATTAAAATTCATTTACCTCTGTGTGATATACTGGAGACGACCATGAATTATGGCAGAAAACATTGAGTTTCCTTAGAGCTAAAAATTTTATTTCAAAAATCTAAATGATTTAATTAAACTAAAAATAGGGAAGTCAGAATGTCATAAAGAGAAACATATGTCAGATCTTTGATTCGTAACCGAACTGTTAATGATCTATTAAGGGCAGACATATCGCCTGTGGAGAGAGGATTTTTTTTTTGGAGTAGGATAAAGAAGCACTAAATGCAGCCTCAAATTACAGTTCATTAATACAAGCGAAGCATCAGATTTTTTTGGGTTGATTTTTAGTCTCTTTTTTGTGAGTCAAGGACCGATGAGATTAACATGTGCTTGAAGGGCTCATTTATACGACTGCATGTATGGCTATATCAGCAGCAAATAAATCCACAGATTTGCCAGATTGTATTTATGAGGAATAGGACTGGTCTAAATATTCCACCTTGTGGCACGCCTACAAGTTGGTGGAAAATGGGCTAGGATAAATTGGCGTAGAGATATGGAGAAATCTGTCGAGGTGTTAGGATTAATCCGCTTAGTTACCAAATTCATATTTACAAATGGAAGCCCGGTGGCCGTGAGTGTTAAGGTTTGAGCACTTAACACTTCGTACCAAAGTCGTGGGTTCAATTCCCACTATGGGGTGGTGGCTTTTCTTTAGAAAAAGAAACGCCATCAGCCCTATCCTGGCTAAAAAAGGGTAGTAACATATAGGTAACCCGTCCTAAAAATTCCAAGTTAATAATAATGGACGTTAAAATTTAAATAAATATCACACATGCACAAATTACACTCAATCATCGCTGATACAGAACCATCATGAGAGTGCTCGTGGTCGGCGACCGTACAGCTATGCAAAAATCCTCATTCGAAGAAGAAATAATAATCTTGAAAACATTGCTGATACACACCATTCATACGACGCTATCCAATATCAGCTAATGTTCTGGAAGGAACAAGATGGATTTTGCATAAATATTAAACACCGAGATCCCGCAACAGGTACGGGAATATTATTTGACTACCGAAATATTCATTAGAAATAATGTATATGACAAAACAACGTTCGCCGGGTCAGCTAGTATATATATATATATATATATATATATATATATATATATATATATATATATATATAGCTCTTGCTTACAAAATTTGAATACCTTGCTGTGAGAAATACGTGTTGGGTAATGAAACAAATATATATGGTTTTAACACATACTTAATAATTAGAAACTAACATAATAATAATTTTTTTGAAGTGTAAAAATAAATTCTGAAAAACTTTGAAAATTTAACTGATTGCAACAGTTTTGTGACTGAATTAAAACTATTAAAAACCCGTATAATTTAGTACTTTCTATGCTTGTTTTGGCTTTAATTATGATCGGAATTCTCTTTGGACTACTTTTCACTTGATTGTTTGAAAATAATGACGGGATATTGTTCTATATCAATTCATTTCGCTCACATAATTCTTCAATAGATTATGATGAATTTTCGTACTTGGCCAAATTTTGTTATTTATGGAACGAAAAGTGCTCAATAATATATATATTTTCTTAAGGCAATGGCTTCTTCACGTTTACTCATGCCACATAGCCATGACTTATTAGTGTTCTTGGAATAGTGTCAGCATTAATTTGAAGCCCCATGTCTGTTTTAAGTCTATGCTGGCCTTGTACAGGAGTGTCGATCTCGCCCATCCTAATCAGTCGAACCAGTAACTTGCTGTTTCTTTCTGAAATTTTTCTTGGTTGACCTCCAAAATGTTTCGAACAATAAAGAGTCTTCTTTATAACATATCTACTTACCATAAAAACATTCAAACCAACTCCAGCACCAATTTGTCTCATCGAAAGGCCTTCATTGATCAAAAGCTTAATACTGTTGCTTATGTCTGAGAAAATAGTGTTCATCCTCATTTTTTTTATATTTATCTAGCTTAAATATTATTTTTTATGTCTGTTCTGCTTGGTAGTAACTATTTTAAATAGGTGACAAAACTGTTGCAATGAAGCACCAAAGGAAGTCGAATCCCTGAGAGTGCTAACAATTATTAATCCCCTCAAGATCCTTTTAAAATTATACCTCCTAGTCCCAAATAAATTATTTTGACCCGGAGTAGTAAATATTATAGTGGTTTAATTTTTTTTCTATATTATAACTTAACTTACATATCATTGCAACGGTTTTATGAGTCACTGTATATATAAAATAAGTAACTTAATAAGCATAAAAACCACTAGAGTATATGAGTGGGCAGATTAGTCTATTAAAGGAGATTAGATATATTTTTAATACTACTTTCAAATCTAAGGTGCGTGCGTAAATAAATTCCAAGGTATAATTAATAAATGCTTCTTCGTAGGTCATACGCCATTGTAAATGTAATTCATTGAATTAGCTTGAAGGATCTGCTAGGGCAATGCGTAATTCGGCTTAGGTAGTGGTACAGTATTGAATATTTAAAAGTAGCCTAATTGCAAAAGTTTTGGCGCAATGAGGAAACCCCTTAGGCCATCAGCTAGGCCATTATTAGGCCACGGAGCTTCAGTTTGGGGGCCTTGGCTACTTCAAGTCTAATGAACAAGCAGAATTTGACTTACGTACAAAAAAAGATCATTTTACACAAATTACTTAAGGTTGCTGGAAAACATTTTGAAATTTTATGATTTCGGCTATAAAATAGAATACTGTCAGATGCTAAAAAATTATGGATTTCCGTGGATATCTAATAACGGTCTAAAAAAACGCATTACTTAAAATGTTTTTCTGTTCATTACAACGTTACAATGATTTGGGTTTCTCGGCATAAAGACTTAGGACCAAGTACAGGCATAGACAACTCCGTTAAAGAAGCAAAATTAAAAGAAATTAGGGAATATTTTCTCGAAAGGGGCTGAGACCACCGGGGGAGGGGGGGTTGTTTGAGGTCATATATTACCCCCAAAAATGAAGGAAAATATTTTAGGGTAAAATGGTTTGTTTTAAGGTCCTCTGACACCTAGTAAACCCGAATAAATGTTGAAGACATTTAATAGGATTTTTTTTTCACAAAATTTTCTTACCAAAACGGCAAAATGAACTTATAACATGTAATTTTTTACTGAAAAATTCATAATTTTTTCTCATTTCCATGATTTGTAAATTGTGTTTGCTACAATTTGTACTACACTGAATACTTTGATATATTACTGTATACACACATACTAAGCACTTCTCATCTCAAGGCATCCCTGCAATCGAATTGCCGTTCAAAGCTAACAACCTAGAATTAAAATTGTTAGCCAACTAAAACGATATTTATTTTTGAGGTTTTTATATCACATTTTGGGTCTGTTTGCGAAGAGCACATCAAGTTACTTTGAAGTATCTGTCGTGATTATAAACAGTCATTTTGGTACATGCTGATTAGCTTACAGGTTCTTTGCAGGTTATCTATTCCTTCTTTACATGTTATCTAAGGTTAGAAACCATATTATATAAATATAGTAATCAAAAGTTAATATAGTAATGAAAAGTATTTAAAATCACTGCAATCACTACTAAAAGTAACTTTTTTTGACTACTATATTTATAAAATATGGTTTCTAACTAACGGTTGGGATAACTTGTATTTGTAATTAATACTTTTAGGCTTGTAAAGCATGAATATATTTTATATATTTTTTCTAATTATGGGCATTGAGTGCTATGCGTTTCCGCTCGCTCAAGAAGATATCAAAACTCTAGTCAATCTAATCTCTCGAATAAAAATAATTGTATACATTCATGTGTTTACTTTTATAAAAAGTATTCACTTTTAAGTATGTATAAGCAATTATTTATTTTCAATAGAATAAGACCTGCCTTTTACTTACATGTAAATTCTGGAAAATCCATCGACAACATCTGTATTTACAAACATTATAGGCTGGTGTGCTATACCTAGAACCGCCAACACCGGTGTTTTTAACTGGCATTTATTTATATCCATTGCTTGAAAGTCAGGAACATCCATATATAATAAAAAGGTGAATAGTAATTTTATTCATGTGACAAAAACTCTTTAAAAAATAAACACCCAAAATAACCCACGTTAAAATTTATGTATATATATATATATATATATATATATGTGTGTGTGTGTGTGTGTGTGTGTGTGTGTGTATGAGTGTGTGTATGAGTGTGTGTATACAGTAAAACCTCGTTAACCCGAATGTCCGGATAGCCCGGACCAGTTTTGAAAACGAAATTATGTTGATCAGTGTTGTAACTGAAGACGTGTTTTACAGAAGATAAATTCCTATTCTGAGTAGGCAAATTACGCGAGTTTTCCTAGGTTAATAGACGCAAGTTTTCCTAGCGTCACAATCGAAGTACAGTATCGTTTAGCTGTTTCGTTCGCTCGTTGTCCGCGATTTAGACGAAACGTAAAAACATTTTTGTGACTATGGAAAAAAGGATGGAAGCATTGACAAGAATTGAAATGGGAGAATAGTTAAAGAACATTGCTGCAGAGTTTGGAGTAGGAACATCTACTGTATCTGTTTGGAAAAATAACAGAAAACGCATTGAAGGCTTTTGTTTCAAGATGATTTCTATGGAAAGTTTATTGTGGTTATGACCCACGCAGAAGCACTATCAAACATTGAGAAATTGATGGAATGTTCGAGGGTCATTGCCAAATGAACTTCTAATGTTAAAGCGGATGCGTGATCGCGCTGCTCGTAAGCGATACTCTAAACTGAGACTGCATAAGCTCACCGCCTTTTACACTACAGACCTGTTTGTAGCTATATGGAGTACAGTGCAAATACATAGGCTATTGCAGTACATACAGAGAACTTGTTATTGGGTGTAAGTGATTCGATAATAATTTTTAAGCTCCATTAGAAATAGTTCGGTGATTTATATGGTTTTCTTTATTTTTTTAGTTTTTCCGACCCGGATTTTCGTTAGCTTGGATCGACCCTGGTCCCAGTTGACCCAGATTTTACTGTTTATATATATCCATTTTAAAGGGGGTCATTTTGGGTGTTTACTAGATAGGGAGGATTAAGATTTGAAGACATTTTTAAAAAATCTTTCATTAGTGCAACCTCGATACCTACATTTATGTACTAAAATAATCAATAGCGATTTTAGCCCCCTTTAGTTTAATTTAATTTTTAATAAACATTTTTCTTTAAGACTCTTTGAATTTAGAGATATTTATTATACTTAAAGTTCTAAACTTGGTAATTCCGGTTCTTTTCGGTAAAATAGAGAAGCGATGGATACTTGGATAATGGAAAGAAAATCCATTACGCAAATGAGAAATCCACAGTTTTTACAGCCACATCATTAACGGGCACAATTAAGAATGGAAATGAATGTCCTTTGAAAGAAGCAACAATGGGGCGGAACGATTTGTCTAAAGCTCTGTTCAGGTGGAAGAATACACAGCTATCATTGAAGGATGATTGCTAGACCGTTTTCAGCACAGAAGATGAAGGAAAAAGAAGAGTTAAAACCAGCAGATATTAAGGATACAGACATTGCAGATAGAAATTAGTCCGTCACACAGGAGCTGCATCACTAAGCACTTTCCTCAAAATTTGGGTAGTGTAGACTGCATTCCTCAATAATTCGCTTAAAAAACCTATATAAATAAAATAAAAACATAAATAGTTCTTCTCTTTTACATTTGTAATGAGTAATTGTTTCAAGTATTAATTTTGTAATTATTTTCCTTCTAGAATTTTGCGCATGCGTGGAACTATACTACTTAATAAATATACAAAACTTAACATTTTCGTCTGTTAATCTTGTTGAATAATAAAAGCCAAGAAAAAAAGAGAGATTCTTGCAATAATAAAGCAGGAAAGAGATAGAGCGCGCCTAGTGGCAGAAGTCAGAACCGTGCAATCCACATAAAGTCATAACAAAACACAGGTGCTCCAAGTGGGAGCTTTGCCGACCAACGTTTTGACGGCTGAATTCTATTCAGACATATCACAATGTAACCCCCTCCCCTTCCAATATGCCCATTTAGTTTATTTTTACAACACTTCATTCTCATTAGATACCCATGACATATACCGCGTTTCATTCCAATTCACCAGAAATTACGGCCGGTATGAGCAAATTAGTCATTTGTGCCCAGAGTAAACATCTTCGTAATGAACCGATTTAGTTTATTTTTACAAGACATTTTTGTCGGTATATGACCACAATGAATGCCGAGTTTGGTTGAAATATAACACTAATTAAGGTCGTTAGTTGCAAATTGGTAATTTGGGTCCGGAGTAAACCCCCCCCCCCCCTCCTAATAAACCGATATAGTGTATTTTTGCAACACATTGTTCTATTAATATTAAGGAAAGACCTAAAACTACCAGAAAAGAAGTCCAACTTGCAGGAACTGCGTCATCTTGCCGCGATTCCATTTGTGAGCATCTGCAACCATAGCGATTCGCTAATAAAAAAACAATAAATACGTATATATATATTTATATATATATATATATATATATATATATATATATATATCCAAATACATTATTATATATGTAAAAACGTTCGCAGATATCGATTTAAAATATTGTTCATTTTTCTCGCTAGAAAATTTATTAAGACCAACAAATTTCTTGGTGCTCGTTGTTTTTGAAGTAAAATCAATTTGTCAGTAAACGGAAAGAATTAATATATGATAAAACATTTGCGTGGTTTTTCCAAATGACACAAGGGAAATTTATGAAAATGCGTTAAGATGACGAAGGACTTTTTCTAATCGGGCATCAATAGTGCTATAAATCTTATGAACTTCGTTAGTAAGTTTAAATAAATATATAAACTAATAATATCTCTTCGGGTGGAAATAAAAGTTTATTTAATCCACCAAAAAAAAAGGAACGACAAATGCATCGGTGTAGTAGATATATTCTATTCCAGGTCATTGTCTAAAAATAACAGAAGTTAAATTTGTCCGGTCATAGGTCGTAACATTCAGCATGATGAACTTATTTAAGTCAAAGTTCAGTTTAACATTAAAGGTCATAGCCCTAAAGTGCATACCGACAATCGCTCTGTAATTATGCCGTCGCATGAATTACCAATATTCCAATCTAGTTACCGGGACGCATGAGTGGCGGATCTATTGATTGCTCGACAGACGCTACTTTACACCAAAATTGTGTTGCTGTTTTTTGGTAGTATTTTCGTAGGAGCTTCGTAATCTAGTTTCTTTAATTGTGTTTTAGTGAGCTCTTAATGTGTTTCCTTTCTCCTTATAGAGAGAGGAACGTGTTCGCGGAAGTGGTCTCAAAAACCGATCCACATATCCTTCCGCATTGCAAGGAGTTGTCCTTATGTAATCTCATATGTACAGCTAATATTAAAACAAATAGAGGCATGCATTTTCTTTTCAACCATAAACCCTACCACGTACAGGTAAACAATATTGTTGGTAAATATTAATTGTAATAAATAAACTAATATTTTAAACCTTATGTATTCTCTTTTTCACCATGACCCCCAGAAGGAACAGGCAAAAAACTTTGTTCATAAATATTTATTGTAATATACATCCCAATATTGTAAACTTCACCTATTTTCTTTTCAATAATAAACCTCAGCAGATACATATAGTCAAAAACCTTTGTTGGTAAATATTTATTGTAATAAACCCCCCAATAATGTAATTTAGCGTATTTTCTTTTCAATCAGGAACCCTAGCACGATTTTTTTGGTAAATATTTATTGTAATAAACATCCCATTATTTTAAACTTCAGCTCTCTTCTTTTATATCATGAACCTTTACAGGAACAGAGGGAAAACTCTGTTGGCAAATATTTATTGTAAAAAATCCCCAATAATTTTAAACTTCACCTATTTTCTTCTCAATCCTTGAACCCTTGCACGTACAGGTAAAAACCTTTGTTGGTAAATATTTATTGTAAAAAATGGCTCAATATTGTAAACTTCATCTTTTTTTTCTTTTCCATTATAGACCTAAGCAAGAACAGGTAAAAAAAAACTCTGTTGATGGATATTTATTGTATTAAACACCCCAAGATTGTAAACTTCATCTATTTTCTTTTCCATCATGGACCCAAGAAACAAGAGATAAAAAAAGAACCTATGTTGCATTAAACGCACCAATATTGTAAACTTTATCTATATTCTTTTCCATCATGGACCCAAGCAAGAACAGGTAAAAAACAATAAAAGTCCGACTCGCAGGAACTGCGTCATCTTAGCGCGGTTCCAGTTTTTTTATTTTTTTATTTTCTTTTTTTTTATTATTTTTTTTTTTTTTACGGCACATCTACATCTAGGTCATTAGCGCCGACATCCAGGGTGTAGCGAGGAATTTCACCAGCGAGCCGTTTGAAAAGCATAGAATAGAAACAGATATTTTCCTCGGCCTTTGTTCAAAGGGTTTTATGGCTGGCTATACCTGGGGTCAGGTCCGCAAGACCCTAGAATCCTCTTCTACCGATACTTCATTTCATACGTTTCAATGAATTGGAAAATATCAAATATTTTCACACGTTCCTGTGTTCTTTTACTATAGTAATAATTCTACAGATAAAATCAAGTAAAAAATAAAATAAAAAAACCAACAGCATAAAGGCAATTGAAAATATTCAAAAGACGTCATCGAATCTTTTTCTCTTGGCAAGCTATATTTCTAACAATGAATTGTTTTTCTTATTTTGCCTAATCTGTTTTATTGTAAAATACATTATCCAACTATAATCAATTAAAAAATAACAAGGAATAAAAACAGACAAAAAGAACAGTTCGAATAAGCAAAATCAATTACTTTAATGTTTTAAGCACTTATTTCTCCGATTGACATCGCCTAATCAAAACTTTCATCAGAACCTTTTTTGTAGAGCATTTAGTAAGCTTTCTAATGGCATTCTTTCGTTTACCAAGATTCTCAACCTTTTTCGAGATATTAAGGAAAATATACAAAGTTACCAAAACTTTTTAAGTCTGTTAATAAAATATTTTATTCTAACCCTTCCTTAACTCTAAACGTAACCAAAATTTCAACATATTAGTTTTGATGAAAGTAGAACATGCAGAAAATGTTTCAACTGAATCCCATGATTCTAAGTACCCAAACCAAAAACGGTATTCAAAAAATATTTTTCCAATTTTCTCGAAAACGGTTAAAGCTATCGCCTTGAAAATGGTTTCATTCGTTTTCCTAGCCCAGGAATCATATAAAACGAGTACTTAGAAGCTTATGAACTCAAAAACGTAAGCGTTACGATTTTTTTTGCGCGAATTTCGCCCCAAACGCCATCTTCCAGTAGGCGGATTTTGCTGGTTAACGAACTTGACCTTTCAAATTGGACGAAGGATTTTTGTACCAAATTTCATCAAAATCGGACCATTCGTCTTCTAGCTAGAGAGCGAACAGACATATATATATATATATATATATATATATATATATATATATATATATATATATATATATAAATAAATATATACATATATATATATACAAATTTGAACCACCGTTATTTTCGGTCTCTAGGGGTTCTGAAACGCGAAATTTTCTAGTCGGCACTTCCGGATTGTTTCATTGTATCAACCCTATAAGCGGGGTTCCTCCCTATGGGGGAGGGAGGAACCGCGCTAAAAACTCTGTTGATGGATATTTATTGTATTGAACACCCCAAGATTGTAAACTTCATCTATATTTTTTCCATCATGAACCATAGCACGTGCAAGTAAAAACTTTGTTGGTGAATATTTATAGTGTTAAACGCCCCAATATTGTAAATTTAACCTATTTTCTTTTACACCGTTGCCTATAGCAAGAACGGAGGAAAACTTTATTGCTAAATATTTATTGTGAAATATGGCCTAATATTGTAAACGTCATCTATTTTCTTTTCCATCATGGACCCAAGCAAGAAAATGTAAAACAAAAACTCTCTTGATGGATATTTATTGTATAAACACCCCAACATTGTAAACTTCATCTATATTTTTTCCATCATAAACCGTATCACGTGCTAGTAAAAACTTTTGTTGGTGAATATTTATAGTATTAAACGCCCCAATATTGTAAATTTCATTCATTTTCTTTTACACCGTTAACCTTAGCAAGAACGGGGGATAAATCTATTGCTAAATATTTATTGTAAAAAAAAATCGCTAATAATGTTAAACTTCATCTAGTCTATTTTTCACCATGAACCCTAGCTAGACAAGGGAAAAAGGGTCTGTCGGTGGATATAAGAAAAAGTAACTAAAAGATATATAAAAAGTGGACTGGAGTGAAGAAGCTGCTGGAGGGAATGTTGGGGGCACTAGAAGAACTTGGAGGGCACTTGAAGGCTAACTTTCCTTATTAGCGCCCTCGGGAAAAGTGCCCCCCAAGAACCAATCGGAATGTAGAAGGAGTTTGGAAATGTGAATTATGCAAAGAGATTTATCCCGGTAGACTGATCATAGTTCCGTCTTTCAACTTATTATCTTCCGCTTCCAGAACGGTTCTGCACCATAGCTTTTAGAACTTCAAACTCCCACAAGGAACGGCTTAAATTATTGAGTAGCCTATTACAGCTTTTGAAGATTTTACCACATGCGGCTCAGTATTAACTCCATCCACTCACTTGTGAAGAGACTCAACTTTCAGCACATCCTCACTATAGGGAGAAAAATATTATGATGTCGACCTAATGACGCGATCTGGACGTTTCAACAAGAAATGTCGACGTTTCACTATTCCTCTGTGAACATCTTTAAAAAATAAATAAACATTATCAAAATTTGCATAAATATTTATTAACATATAATATTAAAAAATGTTAATATATATATATATATATATATATATATATATATAAAATATAAACGCCAATAATCATGCACGGAAATGCAAAATTCGAATGTACAACAGTAAGTCATCTGTCGAAATTATTAGGAAAATATGGGTATTTTAATAAGTATATTTTTCTACCTGAAATCCGGAATTCCTTATTTTTTAGTAGTGGGCATTCATTAAAGTATATTAAAAATATGAAAAAAAGTCTGGCATAGTTTCTTTATAATTTTCGAATGTATTTTTATAGTTTCGGTAAAATATTGATTAATTTCCTCGTATATTGCATATATTCCTCGCGTAGTAACTGTACTGCCTAGTGAAGGCAAAATCCTTATTCCTATGAAATTATGTAAGAATTGATTATATTGGTGAGAATGAAACTTGGAAATAGAAAATTCCTCTCATGTAGGGCGGATAATACTCTGAAAGGCATATAATAGTCTGGGTTGCCAAATAATGACATCCTAAAGTACTCGAGCGTAGCCGAAGATAAGTGTTCAGTCTTTCCGAATATACTCGGACGTAGCCTGTGCAGTGTAGCCAGCCTTTCCGAATATACTTGGGCGTAGCCTGTGCAGTATATCCAGCCTTTCCGATTATACTTGGGCGTAGCCTGTGCAGTGTATCCAGCTTTTCCGAATATACTCGGGCGTAGCCTGTTCAGTGAATCCAGCCTTTCCGAATATAATCGGGCGTAGCCTTGAAGCCGTAAACCTTATAACCGCTAATTCTCGTGCGGGTCGAGCATCTCCACATTTGTGAAGGGTGGGTTAGATCTACTCAGTATCTGTGAAACAATATCGCGACGCTCCCCGTCTCGGCGGCCCTCATCGTTCCGTCTATACCATTTTTTCTGTCTTTCAGTGGTTTAAACATAAAGTTATCCTCTCTTTGTATGCCCCTTTGAACATTGTTAATTTTTGGAGGAAAGAAATACGAAAAATTATAAGTCAAGCCGATCGTGGCTGACCCTGACCGCATATATGCGTCTAGAACGCTGAGGACACTGCTTTTCGCGCCCGCATATATGCGTCTAGGTAGCTAGAGGCACTACTTTTCACGCTCGTAGATATGTGCGTTGAAAGAGTTAAGCGGTAAATGTATAATAATAATATTTTATGATTAAACAAATTTATATACCTGCCGAAATAGCATGAAAAGAAACATTTTTAAAGCTAAAATTGTCATAATGTAGCAATTTCCCATTAGAAATTATGTTTCTATCACAAGGAAATATGCTACAAAATATTCTGTAGTAATGAAGCATCAGTATTCTGGGTATTACCGAATTGGTCTATAACGACTTGGGGAGACCCTGTTTATAATTTAAAAAATAATTCAAACAATGAACCAGGGCATTTTATATGAATTTATTGAGTATGAAAGAAATCTGTGAGAGACAATGCATTAATATTTAATGGATTAGAGCAATATATTTGCATAAAGTTTATATAAAATGGGAAAAGTGAGAAAGGTGCGCAAATACTGGTTCTGATTTAAATGCCCCTCAAGACCCGGAGCCCCTGAATAATACATGTGCTTCCCTCCATATTTCAATATTTCCCTTTTTTTAAGAGCTATTCAGAACAATTACGCTTTTATATTTAATACCATTCCCACAATCTTCCCTCCGGTTCCTTTTTTAGAGATCCGAGTCTCAGCATTCTCTAGAAGCCATGAGTGGGAGGACTGCGACACTTTTCCGATAAATTCTTTCTCAACCACATTTTTATAATGAAAATAAATGTTCCTTATTTCTGGTATCCTTTTCCTTAAGAATGTATATTCTAGACTGATTAGATTAGATTTATCATGACTCATACCCTCCGTATTACGGGGTGTACATCGTCCATTTTCCTATTGTGCAAGTCCTAAAAACGGTCAGATCTTACACTAGCCCATTTGCTTTTGAGCAGTACAAGGCTTCACCTTGATTTGTGACTAAGAGTCTACTAGGTGATTTAGATACCGCTAGATGCCTGTTCTAAAGCAGGCTACAGTGATTCAGACAGGCCTGTCAGTTAGAGCTGAACAGTCCGCCTGAAAGCCAGTCGCCTGAACGTGTATATATTCCGGCAGCCTGAACAGTCATAACTGACAGACCGGCCGGAACATAAAGCCGGTCGCCTAAACGTGTATATATTCGACCGGCTTTCAGGCGGACTGTTCAGGTCTAACTGACAGGCCTGTCTGAATCACTGTAGCCTGCTTTAGGAACATAAATATGTGGGATCAGCAGTTCTTCAGAATCGAATATCTGTGTTAGGGTGCGTTTACATCTGACACTTATCGCAGGAAATTTATCTCAGGTGTCGGATACATAATTATTATATCCGACACTTGAGATATATTTCCTGCGATAAGTGTCAGATGTAAACGCACCCTTATTGCTCGTGATAGAAATATATATCTCAGACATAAATTGTTTGCGGTTTACATTAGTTACAATTTCTGTCTGACATAAATAGCCTGCCATAACTATCAGATGTAAACGCACCCTTTTAGTAGCACTGGAGGGGCGCTGCCCACACGGAACAGATCTGTGTTGGTAGCACCAGGGGCACGCCAAACGACATTTCGTGTTTCAAAAAAGGCTACAGCCTCGAAATCTTAACCAATTAAAATGATTTTTTTTTAAAATGAAAGATTATAAAATTTAGAACAACATTGTCCAGCCAGATTCTTGTGATTTCGTTGAAATTAAAAAATGCTACTCATTCAAACTTAACATGCTCAGGTCTCACCTCGTCTCTGCACCATCTGTAGTCTAGTTATGACCTCATCTTCATAATACATCTAAGTTTATTTAGGATACATTGGCCCGATATAGTTGCAACCAGGGATAATAATTGTTATATTGATGCTGTTTTGTTATCTCTAAAATTCAACAGTTATCATGTGTAACTTCTTGATTCTCTACGAACGTAGAGATTGAATTAGCAGTTAGCAGCTTGGAGGACAACTGCTAACTGTTAACTGCTACGATTTCGATTGTACAGTTTCGCCAGTGGCTCTTAAAGTGGTAACCAGAGTATCTGTTATTTCTAGTCATTAGCAGTAACCTGGTAACGCTACTGCTAAAAATAACAGATCTGCTAATAGCAACCCATCACTACCTCTAGTAAGAGATGCATAAAAACAAGAAAACAAGAACGTGACATAGAAATTGTCAACAGAAAGTTGAGCCCAACGAAAACTAAACAAAATTTCCATCAGACTCCAAGTGCTGGCCGATATAGCCCACGCATCCTACTCCGCTCCAGGGAGTTACAGTGAAGGTAATTAATTAATTAGTTCAAACAATAGTCGAGCTTCATCATAGGATCTTCATCATCCCTCCAAAATCTTGGCAACTCCGTGACGACGGGGCGGGGAAGAATGTTTCACAAACTTAGGCAACATTAACAAAGTTCCATGAAACCACTCGTCCAACTCGACTCCTAGCGGCCACCTCATAGAATACAATTAACACCCCCTTTTAGCTTGGATCATGGGCGCACTAAAGGGCCGCAAGACGCAAACTGACTATTAATGCGCTAAGGATCATAAAGCTTAAGACTCAACAGTTTCATTCAATTACATGGAACCATCGTTAATTTTTCTTTTTTTTTTATTTACGGCGCATCAACTGTTTGGCTATTAGCGCCGGGCTATCTAGAGGTTGCCATCCATTTCTAATGCCAACAGCACGTGGTCGGTCACCCATTCAGGTACTGACCACGCCCGACGTTGCTTAACTTCGGTGATCTACGAGAACCGGTGCATTCAACGTGGCTATGGCCGTTGGCACCATCGTTAATAATCTCATTTTAACTAACTTAAGGGGTAATACTGCTTTGCAACTTTTTTTTTTATCATTTTCTGTTTTATGGGCTTAAATGATTCCTTAAGTAATCAAAAATGATATTCAAGAGTGTTTATGTGCCGGAACAGTTCTTAAATGCGCCATAAATTCCATTTTCAACTAATGTTCCGATACAGTTCAAAATGAAAAACAATTTTCGTAATCTTTATTACAAGAAATTTTGAAAAAAAAATAACTTTTCCTTACATTAAACTTTAAATTCCATTTCCTCAAAACTATCAAATCGGGCGATACGCCAGTGCTTTTAATTTTCACACGATGAACTTTAAATTTGAACTCCAGATTCCTAATGATAAGCATAGGTAGGGATGTTTCGATTCATTGAATTGTTGCGATTGTATGACCGATTTTCGACAGCTTTTTAAATTTGAACTCCAGATTCCTAATGATAAGCTAGTAATGTAGGTAGGGATGTTTCGATTCATTGAATTGTTGCGATTGTATGACCGATTTTCGACAGCTTTTTAAATTTGAACTCCAGATTCCTAATGATAAGCTAGTAATGTAGGTAGGGATGTTTCGATTCATTGAATTGTTGCGATTGTATGACCGATTTTCGACAGCTTTTTAAATTTGAACTCCAGATTCCTAATGATAAGCTAGTAATGTAGGTAGGGATGTTTCGATTCATTGAATTGTTGCGATTGTATGACCGATTTTCGACAGCTTTTTAAATTTGAACTCCAGATTCCTAATGATAAGCTAGTAATGTAGGTAGGGATGTTTCGATTCATTGAATTGTTGCGATTGTATGACCGATTTTCGACAGCTTTTTAAATTTGAACTCCAGATTCCTAATGATAAGCTAGTAATGTAGGTAGGGATGTTTCGATTCATTGAATTGTTGCGATTGTATGACCGATTTTCGACAGCTTTTTAAATTTGAACTCCAGATTCCTAATGATAAGCTAGTAATGTAGGTAGGGATGTTTCGATTCATTGAATTGTTGCGATTGTATGACCGATTTTCGACAGCTTTTTAAATTTGAACTCCAGATTCCTAATGATAAGCTAGTAATGTAGGTAGGGATGTTTCGATTCATTGAATTGTTGCGATTGTACGACCGATTTTCCACAGCTTTTTAAATTTGAACTCCAGATTCCTAATGATAAGCTAGTAATGTAGGTAGGGATGTTTCGATTCATTGAATTGTTGCGATTGTATGACCGATTTTCGACAGCTTTTTAAATTTGAACTCCAGATTCCTAATGATAAGCTAGTAATGTAGGTAGGGATGTTTCGATTCATTGAATTGTTGCGATTGTATGACCGATTTTCGACAGCTTTTTAAATTTGAACTCCAGATTCCTAATGATAAGCTAGTAATGTAGGTAGGGATGTTTCGATTCATTGAATTGTTGCGATTGTATGACCGATTTTCGACAGCTTTTTAAATTTGAACTCCAGATTCCTAATGATAAGCTAGTAATGTAGGTAGGGATGTTTCGATTCATTGAATTGTTGCGATTGTATGACCGATTTTCGACAGCTTTTTAAATTTGAACTCCAGATTCCTAATGATAAGCTAGTAATGTAGGTAGGGATGTTTCGATTCATTGAATTGTTGCGATTGTATGACCGATTTTCGACAGCTTTTTAAATTTGAACTCCAGATTCCTAATGATAAGCTAGTAATGTAGGTAGGGATGTTTCGATTCATTGAATTGTTGCGATTGTATGACCGATTTTCGACAGCTTTTTAAATAGAACGTCTAAGTCATTTACTAGGTTTAACCTTCTTTCAAAATAATTTTGGTTTTCTTGTTCCAGATTAAAATTTGCCGCCTGCAGACTATTGCCCGTGAAAAAAGAGGGCCTCCTATAGAATTGTAAAATATTGATTTATTTTAATAATCCATAAATTGGAGAAACTGAATTTGGTTTTGGCCACACTAGGTAGTATTATCTCTTAATGCTTCTTCTGAGGAGTAGATCAATTAATTGTTTCAACCAACGAAGATTACTATTTTCTATTAGCGAGTTTTTTTGGAAAGAATCGTTGGTTTTTTGGGGGATTATCATTGCTTTGCTATTTCACTTCTTTAAAATGTTACCGTAATGGTCTAATGAACCAGTATTAGAATAAGGAGAAGAAATTATATTTACAAAGGTGAAGGGAGTATTGTATATTGCACATACAATATATACATTTAGCTTTACATGTTATTCTATAATTTGTTTGTACTTTTTTGGATAAACTACTTACACAATGAACATAAATACCGTTGAAAATTCTAGACAAATTTGGAATACATGAGTTTTGAAACTTGAGATTTTCTTATTATAAGGTGAACCTTGTAAGCGGGTTTCCTCCCTATGGAGGGAGAGATAAAACGGTCTGATTGCCGATCGATATCTTCCGTCGAAATCAGCCTGCATTCTCCAGTTTGTCCAAGTTTTTTTTTTTCATTCCCTCACTTCCTTGTGGTTTAATCCTGAAGAAATAAGTGGGATGTAATGTTCCAAGGAAATTTCATTTTCTTCTCATTTTCCGCGCTTCGCGGACGCTCATTTCCCCCTCCCGTATTTTGCCCTTTTAAGGTTCCAGATCCGCGGATACACCGCCCCCTTTAAGTTTCCAGATCCGCGGATACTCCGCTCCCTTTAAGGTCTAGATCCGCGGATATACCGCTCCGTTTCCATCTTCGGCTTAGGAGCAGCTTATAATTGGATTGCACAGATCCAGAGCCAAATCTCCTTTCGATCTTCTCACGTCGGGTGTCTACTCCTCTAATTAACAAATAGGGTCACCTTTATTACCCCCATTAGTAATTAATGAAATTAGTTAGGAGCTAATTGCACAGAGTGCCGCCCCTTTTAAACATCTACCACGTTTGATTAAAGGGAAGTGTAATGTCATCACCGAGGGAGTGAAAAATTTGTGGCTCCTCTTTGCAAACTATTCACGTCTCTGCGAAGAGGAAAAAATTTCATGAAAAAGTCCATGGAACTAAAATAAAAGTTCGAATAGACTAATTACTAAAAAAAAAGTCCGATTCATAGCGTAATTCCTTTGTTATCCCTAGTTTCATTTCAAAAGGAATAGAAACAGTTGAAACGGTTGTTTTGGTATTTCGTGAAAAGTAATATCTTGAATAAAAGTAATATTTTAGGTGTCAACCATCAACTAACGGATAGAAGAGTCATTTCCAGGTAAAACACTCACAGCAGAAAATAGAAAAAGGTTGATTGACCCCAACCCTATAGCTAGAAAACTCAATTAACTGTTCAATGCATTTCAATAAAGCAACCAATTAAAGTGAAGCGAATAGGGAAAAGTAATATTTTAGGTGTCCACCATCAACTAACGGATGGAAGAGTCATTTCCAGGTAAAACACTCACAGGACAGAAAATAGAGAAAGGTTGATTGACCCCAACCCTATAGCTAGAAAACTCAATTAACTGTTCAATGCATTTCAATAAAGCAACCAATTAAAGTGAAGCGAATAGGGAAAAGTAATATTTTAGGTGTCTACCATCAACTAACGGATGGAAGAGTCATTTCCAGGTAAAACACTCACAGGACAGAAAATAGAGAAAGGTTGATTGACCCCAACCTTATAGCTAGAAAACTCAATTAACTGTTCAATGCATTTCAATAAAGCAACCAATTAAAGTGAAGCGAATAGGGAAAAGTAATATTTTAGGTGTCTACCATCAACTAACGGATGGAAGAGTCATTTCCAGGTAAAACACTCACAGGACAGAAAATAGAGAAAGGTTGATTGACCCAAACCCTATAGCTAGAAAACTCAATTAACTGTTCAATGCATATCAATAAAGCAACCAATTAAAGTGAAGCGAATAGGGAAAAGTAATATTTTAGGTGTCTACCATCAACTAACGGATGGAAGAGTCATTTCCAGGTAAAACACTCACAGGACAGAAAATAGAGAAAGGTTGATTGAACCCAACCCTATAGCTAGAAAACTCAATTAACTGTTCAATGCATTTCAATAAAGCAACCAATTAAAGTGAAGCGAATAGGGAAAAGTAATATTTTAGGTGTCTACTATCAACTAACGGATGGAAGAGTCATTTCCAGGTAAAACACTCACAGGACAGAAAATAGAGAAAGGTTGATTGACCACAACCCTATAGCTAGAAAACTCAATTAACTGTTCAATGCATTTCAATAAAGCAACGAATTAAAGTGAAGCGAATAGGAAAAAAAAACGACACCAACATCAGTACAGTAGTACAAGATATTCACAAGGCGTCTTCGAATCTATCTGGAAACGCTCCATTTCTGACAATAATTTTCTTTTCTTATTTTAATTATCCTGTTATATTCATAAATACGTTCTCCTACTATAAGCAAGTACAAAAATAAAAATAAATAAAAACAGACAAAAGGATCTGTTCAAATAAACTAAATCAATTACTTCCAAGTTTTAAGCACTTATTTCCACATACCAAGATTCCCAATCTTTTTCGAAATAGTAAGGAAAATATACGAAGTTCATAAAACTTTTCATATATATAATCATAATATTTTATTCTAATCCTTCCTTAAATCCAAACGTAACCAAAATTTAAACATTTTAGTATGGATGAAATTCAAACATGCAGAAAATGTTTCAACTTCAAGTCTTTCACTTTTTCCAATTTTACCGAAAACGGTTACTGATATCGCCTTAAACATGCCTTCATTCGTTTTCCTACGCGAGGAAACCTATAAAACAAGTACTAGCGAGCATACGATGCAAGGGTAACGATTTCTTTCGCGCGAAATTTGCCCGAAAAACCATGCTCCGAAGGACGGATTCTGCTGGTTAACGAACTTGACCATTCAAATTAGACGAATGATTTTTGTACCAATTTTCATAAATATCGGACCATTTTTGAGGCTGCGAGAGTGCGAATAGACAGATATATGAAAATGTTTATTGAATATATATATATATATATATATATATATATATATATATATATATATATATACATTCACACACACACAAAAATTTGAACCAGCCTTATTTTCGGTTAGGTTCTGAAACGAAAAATTTTCTAGTCGACACTGTAGGATTGTGCCATGAGGTCAACCTCATAAGCGGGGTTCCTCCCCACAGAGGGAGGGATGAAACGCGCCAAAATATAAATTTTCTTTTGCAGGTGGATGATCGAAAATTTATAAAAATTGCTCTGCTTGTTTCGTATTATCTAGAAGATCTTTAGTTATGACGTGACCCGAGTATTGGAAGGTTCACCTGCCATTCTTTTTGGCTGTATATATTTATAAGGCTCCTGAAGAGGCTCCTAGGGATGCGAAACATGTAGAGCCGTTTTGATAAATTGACTTTTGTTTTATTTTTGGCTTTTATTTATTGACCCTCCGCATACACAAGAATAATTATTGATATTGTGGGTCATTATTCGTATTGAAATACAAAGCTAGAGTGCGTACCATCTCATTAAATCACATGGAATGCGTTGTTATAGACAAACAAACAAATAACCTGTACGACACTTTCCGACGTATGTAAATTGCTTAATCTCAGCACAAATAGTCTGACATTACGAACCAGACTCAATACTACCTCAAATGTAGCTTGATAATAACCCACAGTACACAACCGATGCCAGTGACGACGGTTTGCCGCACTACCAGATATGACAACTGTATATTTACAGAATAATCCGTTAGATTATTTACTGGATAAATTATTTGTGCCTTAGAGCATGTCTTCCACGTAATGAGCTCGTTTCATACGTTTACAGCTAATATGCTTTTTCTGATATTTTCATTAAGCGGCTGATGAAATTTGACAATTCTAATCGAAACACTGAAAAGCGATGACGTTTGACGTATATGCTGAACCTTAACCTATTCAATGTGCGTAGGGCTGACGGTGGTGTCCTTTTCACCTTTGACCAGCAAGCGGCCGAGGTCAGCATTAGAGATCCACGCGGTGAATGGCTTTGCATTACAATTAGCTAGAACTAACGTCATGAATCATGAACTGATGAAGAATTTGAATAATTTCCGGTTTATTTCCATAAATTCATTTTAACTCATTTCCAAAGAAAATGTAAAAAGTCCGACTCGTAGGAACTGCGTCATCTAAGCGTGTTTCAACAACGTTCTTATCCTAGTGTCATTTGGAAAGCTTCGGATAAATACATTTTACATTCTGTACACCATTTAAACATCTTATTTTAATGGTAAAATCAATTATAAAAACATCATGCAATAAACGTAACATAAATAACCGATTAAAAGAACGAAAACAACACTGTTCAACGTTTTAGCCACTTATTTCTCGTCCCTTCGTAAATTAGTTTATAACAATTTTTGAAGACAATTAAGTAAGCTTTGGAATGGTTCCTTCCTAATTACCACGAGTATACAACCGTCTTCGAGATTCAAGAAAATATACGGAAATACCAAAACTGATCATGCATTTTAACAAATATATTTTTTCTAATAATAAGAAATATTCAACTAACTTATTTTGGATGAATGTCTAAAATCTTGAACAATTTTCAGCTGATTAATCATTATTGACGAAGAAATGCAGTAGGTCTAATGGCAAACATTGGTTGGAGTACTTTGGCCTCGTAATTGAATAGGCCTCGTGTCAGGTATTGGTTGGAGTAATTAGGAAATTGTATGGGCCTCGTGTCAGGTATTGGTTGGAGGAATTAGGAAATTGAATAGGCCTCGTGTCAGGTATTGGTTCGAGTAATTAGGAAATTGTATGGGCCTCGTGTCAGGTATTGGTTGGAGGAATTAGGAAATTCTATGGGCCTCGTGTCAGGTATTGGTTGGAGGAATTAGGAAATCGAATAGGCCTCGTGTCATGTATTGGCTGGAGGAATTACGAAATTGAATTGGCCCGATTTTTGACAATGATTGGAGGAATTATAATATTATGTATTGTTGGGAGTAATGAAAATTTTGAAAATGCCTTATTTTATATATTGCATTAAGGAATTAGGTTATTGAATTGAGCTCAAGTGAGGTATGAGTAAGAAGAAATTGAATAGGCTCCATGTCTTGTATTGGAAATGAAATAGGTCATATCTGTCTATTGAAGGTAAAAATATGTCTAAACTTCTAGTGGAGGCAATTCTCTTCTTTTTGGTTTAATGAAGAAAGTTTCGAAGCACTTCATATCTCAATGCCGGGGGTTTTGTTCGACAGAGCCGAAGGATTGGGGGAGGGGGAATTGCATTTCCAGACATTTATAAACTACTGAAATAGGTCACTGCGGCTGTAATTTATGAGTTACTGATTGCTACTTAAAATAAATCATTTGAATTTAAATCAATCAATTATAATCATAGTCGTGTTATTTGTTGGAGAGATATGATTTTCAAAAACTTTAGCCTAAAAATATTATGTCAAAAAAATAAAAAGAGACGTTTGTTAACCAGCAGGTTCTGCGCACCGTAATATTCTTTTTTCGGCTTAATTCGCGCCTAATATTAAGGTGAACTGTTGTAAATTCATAGGATTCCAACTACACGTTTTATAGTGCGTTTGACTTGTGAAATCAAATAAAACTGTACTTATTTCCATGTGATTAACAATTACCCTATTAATAATCGATAGGATTATAACGTATAGATAACCCGTCCTAAAATTCTTAGTATTATAATGGACGTTAAAATTAAATAAATTACTTGAGAAAGTTCTAAATATTTGTACTCTTGATGCCAATTATTTAAAAGCCCGACTCGCCATTAGTAAAGGAATAGGAGCAGTTATTGGTAGGGTTTGATCTTTCGTTAAAAATAGAAAATAAAATCTCAAAGAAAAGATTAAGGGGCAACAACAGGAAACTGACAGTATCCTAAGCGGAAATGACTCCCCCTTCTTCTCGACCTTCGCTCTAGGCAAACTATTACCAATAAGTTCCTTATTTTCATGCTTTGTTTTTCTAAAATACTAATTTTACTGATCAACGGAATTTAAAAAAAAAAAACAACCAATAAAAAATAATTTTAGAGTGTAAAAACTAACACATTCGAAGTTTTAGGCACTTTTTTTCTCCGATTGACATCGTCCCATCGAAAATTGCTTCAGAACCTTTTTTGTAGAGAGTTAGTAAGATTTCGAATGGTTAACTTCCACGGTATCCCAATCGTTTTTGAGATATTTATGAAAATATACTCTCCTTCCTTACCTGTCTTTAAATCCCGCCTCTTTGCTTTTCTCCTATCCTCCCAGGAAGACGCTTCTTAAAATTTCACCACCAGGAAGACCTGATTACCTTTGTAAATTATATTGCTGTTTTTTTCTCGTGTTTATGCATTTTCCTAGTTTATATCTTTTTATAGCCCCCATTCCTTTAATATTTATTAAACTTTTTAATATTTATTTGTTTATTTAAACTCTTTAATTTTATTCCCATCCCCCTCTGAACATTGTATCATCATTGCCCCATTCCAATGAATGTACATATTTACTTATATTTCATTTTATTATTTAAGGCTTCACATATAATATTTGTATTAGTTGCTTTTTTTGTTTTGTTCTTTTATACTTTTGTTTTTCTTTATTCATATTTATATTTTTAGGTTAAATTTCTTTATTGTTTATTTTGTACTTATTTTTATTCTTATGGGACGAAGTCCCAGAATAAAGTTTTTTTTTCATTCATTCATTCAAAGATCCCATAATTTTTCCTGTCAATTAATAATTTTTTTTTCGAATACTTTCTTAACTCCAAAAGTAACCAAAATTCAAACATCTCAGTTTAGATGAATTTCAAACGTGCAGAGAATATTTCATTCAAATCTCATTATTCTAAGTACGTAAACCGAAAATGAGTTACAAGAGATTTTTTCCACTTTTCTCAAAGACGGTACAGATATCACCGATAATGGTTTCATTCGTTTTCATTTTTTAATGAACCTATAAATCGAGTAGCTGTTAGCACATGAACTCGATAACGTACGCGTTATGGTTTTTTTTTCGCGCAAATTTCTCTCCAAAATCATGTGGACGGATTCTGCTTGTTTTAAAGTTAAAACACCGTTATTTTCAAGAAGTATGGGTTCTGAAATGTAAACTTCCTAGTTGGCCCTTCCGGATACCCTCAGGAGGTCAACGTCATAAGCGGGCTTCTTCCCTATCAGGGAGGGAGGAACCGCGCTCAAATTGATGATCCAACTTTTTGAAAGTAAACATTAGTGAAATTAGATTAAACATATTTCTTATCCCTAGTGACATTTGTTTAAAGTTTGGAATAGAGAGTTAATATTTCCTTTTGATATTTCGTGAACCTCGAAGAATAGGAAGATTTTATGCGCATTTTCGTATTTTATGGAATCTGAAACGTGGTTGTCGGTGCTATCGGATTGTGGCATCTGTTAGATGCCCTAAGCGAGTTTCCTCCTTATAGAAGGATGGAGGAACCTCGCTGAAAATAAAAATCCCCTTACCCCTTAAGATCATGAGGAAACTACACATAAAATAAAACTTTTGAAACATTCAATCAATCATTTCCCGTAGTAACTTCAGTTCCTTGTATATATTTGACTGTTTGACGCCCAAAACTGCTGAGTACACTATTCGATTTTCTTTTCCATTCGGTTTAATCAAGAATGGTTTGGAACACTGTATACCTTCGCTCAATTACAGTCACTAATTGGTAGTGCCGAGTAGATTGGTGGAATCGTTAGGAGTGGACGAGAATGTCCTCGAGTTCATTGAGCCTTGAAATAGGTCACCTTGGCTTGTGGTATAGGAGTGCGGGGGTGGTACAGGTCGAATCGAACAAGTGCCCCCATGAACCTATACGCCCTGGTGACCTCACCTTACCGTCTCTTATTTAAATTTTTGGACGTCTACGATAAACTCCCTCGGGCGTTTTAGCGCGGTTTTTCTAATCTGCGACTCTCTTATTCTGACATGCGTTTATTTCTCAAGGTTTTCCGTGATTTAGCGATGTTTCCCTTCCTGGTGATAGGTCATAATTGTACAAGGCGGCCACACCTACCATGTTGGCCGCGTAATTCTTTCTATCACGTGGTGTTTGAATTTCCTTCGATCTTTATCTTGTGACGGGAAGAATTTCCGCGTACTAACAGGCAAGAGGTTACGACAATTAAATGATCATCAGGCCTTCTATATTTTTTCATCAGAAAAAAATGAGTGGCCGGTTTTTATGTATAGCCGGTGTAGGACATTGTTTGTTGTATGGGAAAATACAAGTGGACGCAAGAAAAGGAATGGATCCTACTTTTTCTATTCAATGCCAGATGCGGTTGAATGCGAAAAACAAGTATTGGGCGGGAGGAAAGGAATGGCTCCTACTGCTCCTTTGCAATGCCAGATGGTTGGTTGAACGCTAAAAACAAGTATTAGGCGAGAGGAAAGGAATGGCTCCTACTGCTCCTTTTCAATGCCAGATGGTTGGTTGAATGCGAAAAACAAGTATTAGGCGAGAGGAAAGGAATGGCTCCTACTGCTCCTTTTCAATGCCAGATGGTTGGTTGAACGCGAAAAACAAGTATTGGGCGAGAGGAAAGGAATGGCTCCTACTGCTCCTTTTCAATGCCAGATGGTTGGTTGAATGCGAAAAACAAATATTGGGAGGGAGGAAAGGAATGGCTACTACTGCTCCTTTTCAATGCTAGATGGTTGGTTGAATACGAAAAACAAGTATTAGACAGGAAGAAAGGAATGGCTCCTACTTCTCCTTTTCAATAACAGATG